>JAQFXM010005339.1:0-15155 GCA_034693345.1 Entomobrya multifasciata | reverse complement strand
TTTCAGGTGGAAGCGATACCCTTGAAAGATACACATCGGTGTTTCAATCAGGTATGATCTTGGGGTGTCTGCTTTCTTGAAAACTTGACCCCAAGTCGTCATATCAATAATCCAAACAGATCCACCAGGAACTATTTCTTCCAATCTTCCGGTACTTTGTCTCCTGTAACAACTCTTTTACATTCTCTTCTTCCTCTTCCCCTCAGTGTTGGAAACGGCATCTAGATCCACTGTCCTCGGGTGCAGATTACCAGGCTGTGTCGTTGTATTTTTCTTCCAATCAGCGGCGCGGCTGGGCTGTATCCAATTTCCAGTGGAGTTGCGCGATATACCATCAGCGCTTTCTGATCATCTTAATTCTTCTTAAACATAATCTTGACTATTTTAAACATTTTGAAGTCTGCTTCCGCCATTTCATAACTTTTTGGAAAGTTTTTACTGGAATTCTGATGACAAATCTCATACTCACTTATCGGGATGTATCACTGAACTGGGTTTCGTTATCACAAGGGAAGTACCAAAAGAGGGAGGCGACACGGATGGCTTGTTGCTATTGAAATAAAGTAACTCACATTTGATTAACATGGGGAAAATTTTCGTCAAAACAGCCGTGTCGCATCTAACTAAATACTTTCCATATCTCTTGATATCACTGATCACAGTCTTAGGAACTCTATGTCTTGCAAATATTGATTACAAAGTCCGGATCACCAAATGAGCTGTTAGTTATTTCAAACAACTAATAAGCAATTTTTGTTGCAATAAGCAAGTAATAAAACAAATTCGTTACCCTCGTTATGTTGTTTTGTTCTCTTAACTTAATGGATTATTGTAACGAATGATTATTAATGACTTAATAAGCTACATGTTCCTAAATCTACTCGCATGAAAATCAACAAAGTGAAAATCTCCATGTACCAAAATATTAATAGCCTGATCGCTGAAACTTTTAAAATAATTACAAGAAGTTTGATAAATATTTCAAGTTTGATAATATCTTGTTGTATGTGATTTGTGTGTTTGTCATTCAACGCAGAAAATCAATATTACTGATATTATCTCCATTCCGTTAATTTTGTATTCATTCAAGTAGCCTTGAAAGAGAAACCTTATTGACTAATTTTTAATGCGGATTTAGTTTGAAGACCATACATAGGAAAATAGAAGTATTGGTCACCGATTTTCTATAAAAGTGGACACAGTTTTATTATGTAGTTACTCTGTCTCCTTGGATTTCGAAATTGCATGTTGTAATGCAAGGGCCGATAATATCTGGGTTGCTTTGTAAAAAGTGTACTTGTTCTTGGTTTGTTTTGATTTTTTTTCAAAATCATGAAAAAATATTAGCAATGCGTAGATCTGCAGTTTTAACGTCTAAATTTGGTATCTTTTGAAACAAAGTAACTAATGTAAGAATAGCATTTGAGACATACCCTTCCATTGAAATCATTGGCGTTGACCCGTCTTTTTTTTCGGTCTAATATTTGAAATGTCAGCGTCAATAGTTCTGCGCTGAGCCCAATGTCTAATATTGTATTATTTGTATTATTTATTTATTACAGTTTCTCTTCGGGATAGACCCATAGAAACTTATCACATTTGAATTACGTATTATATCTTCACATAGCTCTTGTGTTATATATTTAAAAAAAATTATATATACATATATATCATATCAAACAACGGTAAAGCTGTCAGTCAGACAGTCATTCAGTCGAATGTTGTCTTTCTCACGTGTCTTCTGAATTTATCACTTGTCGTTCCTTCATACTATTTATGGTGTACAGAAAAAGGTCTATGATTTGTTCTCTGCTAGCATTACATGATACTAGTTTATGACATTTGTCAGAGTCGCTGTCCGAGTCTTTGTAGTATTTGTGCAAAAAAACTTTTCTGTTCCAATTATGTACTCTACATTCTAGTAAAAAATGTTGGACGTTGTCTTTCCTCATCATATTGCAAAAATTACAATTTTCGTCTAAGTTTAGTGTCATAGTCATCTAATCTATGCTGAGGCATACATCTAGAAGCATTTATAGATAGACTATGACTAAATAAGGAAGGTGTCTTGAATTTTTCAATTTCGCTCAGTATTTGGTATTAATTATAACGTTGCGATTTTGAAATGTTTAGTATATCGTCATTATAGGCGCGGAGTTGCTCGTTAGTAATGATCACATCGAACCCAGTCAACACGTCAGTTGGGTTATTTCTAGTCCATGTGTCTTTTATATCATATTGTTCGAACAGATCCTGTACTTGAAGAAACCAAGCATGATTCTTGTTTTGTCCGTGCATTCCTCATTAGCTGTTCATAGCACATTTTTACGTATCTCTGATCATCCATCTGGCACAACTTGTAATAGAAACGTTTCAGCATTTTTATAACGAACAATATAACTTTGCTTGTTTTTGTCTCCACTCGAACTGCCGAATTTGATGTAATTTGTAGTAAACCGAGAGATTTTTTCAGGTAAAAGCTCTGAACTTTTTCTATTTCTTCTAATTTGCGTAGCCCCCAAATATGTGCCCCGTATCATTTTCTCTTAGGATCCATCGTGGTCGCTTTTCCTCTGTATATGAGATTTTCTATTGCTCCTATTGCATTTTACCTTTTGATACAAAATGTTTTGTGGCTTCACTAACTAGAAGATTTTCTGAGAATTTTACGCCTAGATACGTAAATTCATTTACAACTTCGAAACCTTTCCCTTTGTAAACAAATTTGTATTCCTTGCGTCGTTGTCTTCGTCTGAATATCATAATTTTTGTTTTTTGCTACATTCATCTCCATACCGAGCTCTTCAAAATATTTTTCTAGCTGCTCTAGTTTTCTTTGTAGTGTATTTACTCCTGGCGCCAGCACAACAGCATCATCAGCAAATAAAAGAGCATGTATTTCTGATCCTCCTATTTTTATTCCTGGTATTCCCCAATCCTTAAATTCATTGTCAAATTCCGAGAGAAAGCAGGAGAATAGGCATGGGTGGAAGGCTTTCACCCTGAATTACACCTTTATATACTAATATTTTGTCCGATTTACCTGATTTTACTTAGCCTGATTTTTCCATATGAATGTTCGTGTAGATGTTTTTGAAGCCTAATGTATTTCCCGCTCACTCCAATCCCATTCAAATGTGCTTAACGTTTCGCGTATTGAACATTGTCGAAACCTTTTTGCAAAATCTACAAAACATGCAAACTCTTTATCCCTTCTTGTTCCGATTTGTGTGATGGCATTATGAGTAAATACTTGTTCAAAAGTTGATCTATTTTTCTTAAAGCCGAGCTGACATTCTGGTAACACTTTACAATCCTCAGCCCAAAAAAGGAGTCTTGCTTGTAGAATACTAGTAAAAAGTTTCAGCATTGTCGGTAATAATACAATCGGTCTGAAGTTAGCTGGGTTACTTACGTCCCCTTTTTTATGTAACATGACTGTTTCTGATTCAAACCATTCTGAATTGGTGGATTTTCCTTTTCCAATATTTTATTGAAGGTCCGTAACATATACAGTTTACCTTCAGGGGGTAGGTTTTTTAAGAATTCATTTTTTATCATATCAGCGCCAGGTGCTTTTTTACTGCCTAGCCTCTTAATCGCCGCATACAGGTCTTGCAAGGTAAAGTCAGTGTCCAAGTACGGATAAAACACTCCCTTTGGTGTTGTGCTGTCTGGGTATTTTAATCCCATTATTGTCTTGTAGAAATCATACCATTTTTCTTTTGGTATATTATGAGGTTATGAGTAGGTTGATTTAAAGCGCTTAACTGCTGTGCAAAATTCATTCCTATATTTCACCTTTGTTAAATGCGTCTTCCATACTTTTTCTGTGTTCTTCTTTTTTTCGCTTGATCATTTTGATGTAATGTTGTTTTTTCCCAAGGAAGACCATTCTGAAGGTTTTTTGCCAGTTCATCTTTTTAGCTAATCTCGCAGTCTGCATCATTGCTTTTCTTGCTGCGAAACACTCCTTATCAAACCACTTTTTGTGTATTTTTACTTGCCCATCGGTACGTACCATTAATCCACATGATTGGGCAGCTTCATGAATAGCTTTTTCAAGACCATCGTATTCTGCGTTTTCTGATGATGATTGTAATAACGGGCTTATGGCTACCACATATTCGTTCTTCTCATCCTCTTTCCATATAATCTTTGTTTGTTTGTTGGGCTATGGTTTTTTATTTTTTCCGTTCAGATTTATTTCTAACTCAACCGGCAAACATTTCACATTTCCAATCACAACAATAACACGAACCGTAATCCAGGCTATGACATTACCTCATGGTTACCGTTAGCTTTAGAATTAATTTAACTATTGAATATATGTATGTATGTACACAGTGGTTTGCTTGTTCAACTGAAAATTTCTAACTGTAATATAATTTGTTTTGCCTTTACTCTGTATTCTGCTCTATGAAAAAGTCAACGGTTAGTTGAAGAAAGCTTGAGCTATTAAAAATAAATCAATCCTTATCGCCAAAAATGTCTACTATCAACAATTCCAAGGGTTGGAAGCAATTAAAAAATAAACTGAAAAGTCAAAATGGCCAAATCTACCTCACCACCATTCGGAATCTCGAAAAACAATCTATCAAAACAGTGAATTATTTGAACAAAATAACATTTTACAAGCGTTGTAAAAAAGCTGATGTCACCCCAAAAGGCATGCGTATCAAACTGAGTACTCAAGAATCAAGAAGAGAAATTCTACAAAAATCCTGCAAAATCCTTGAACAAAAACGTTTAAAAGTGGAACTCAATGCATCATATGCTTCACTGAAAAATGCGAGAAAAGAAATTATCAAAGCAAAAGATTTACTCCAAAACGTAGTCCCTAATTTACTTCCTGAAATGGATCTTATTGACAACCACTGTCAAAGGGAGCACGCAAAGGTGAAGGCTCGACATTTAAGAAAATTCCAAAAACTACCAGAACATCTTGACAAAAAGGACCAAAAAGAAATTGATCGCATTTTGAAAACTGCTCCTAAATGTGTTGAAAATAGAAGTTCGGCCATTCTCTCCCCTGAAGAAAAAGCTACTCTAAGCCTGGGCCTTAATTTTGCAAAACCATTAGAAAATGCTAAAACATCAGCACTTGAAATGATAATTAATGTCGAAAAAATAATCAATGAAACCAGCAATCCGAATGTTACCACGCACATGAAGCAGCAAGCCAAAAACGAAGTAGTCCACACAATTAAGAATTTCCTCAGTAAAAAAGAAGACCATCCGAAAATTCCAAAATGGATATCCAATTCGATTCAAACTTTGAAGAAGAAACCTATAACTATAACCAAAGCTGGCAAGGGAAACATGACAGTTGTAATGGATAACTCGGAATACAGCCTTAAAATGCAAAAACTTATTGCTGAAAGTCCATACGTTGAGCTAAATCAAAATCCCATATTATCCTACCAAAAAAGGATCAAACAAGTACTCTAGATCTGGCTCAATCACAGGAAATCACAAAACCAGTTTATGATGCCCTTCGTCCCGACAGTACCAAATGTCCAATTTTATATGGTCTCCCAAAACTCCACAAAGAAGGGATCCCAATGCGTCCTATTGTAGATTACAGATTCACACCAGGTCATTCACTCAGCAACTTTTTGAAAAATATCCTGAGATGTAGCATTGAAGACCATCCTCATACTCTCAAAAATTCCTACATGTTCGTGGAGAAAATTTCGAACATTAAAATTGACCAAATGGATACAATGGTTTCATTTGACGTAACTTCATTGTTCACTAACGTCCCTGTAGACTACACAATTGACGTAATCATGCAAAGGCTGCAAATAAATTCTAAATGGAAAACAATGGCTGGAAAACTTACACTGCTGGACATCAACAATCTGTTACATTTAGTTTCCGAAAATTACGTCACTTGGAGAGGAAGATATTATAAACAGACCAAGGGATCACCTATGGGCAGTCCTCTCTCACCCCTTTTAGCAGAAGTATTCCTACAAGATATTGAACGGAAAACGATAAACACGCTGAATCATGTAAAGATTTGGTTACGATCCGTAGATGACGTATTTGTAATATGTAGGAAACGGAAAGAAAACGAAGTCCTTCAAACTCTAAATAGTTTTCACGAAGATCTGAAATTTACAACAGAACTTGAACATTATGGAAGTTTAAATTTCCTGGATGTAAATTTGACAAGGACTAGTAATGGCACTCTCCAACGCAAAATATTTCGCAAACCTACGCACAGCAACAGATACTTGGATTGGAACTCCCATCATCACCGAAGCCAAAAAATCGCAGTTATTGATTCATTAGTAACCCGTGCCTTACGAATTTGTGACAATGCTAATATAGATGAAGAATTGATTTTCATTGAAGTATGTTTGGTAAAGAACGGTTATCCAAAAAGAGTGATTAAAACTAGAATACAACATCTACTCACGAGAACACCACGACCTCCACCGTTGTCACCTTCAGACAAACCAAAATGGTGCGCTATTCCCTTCATTGGAGACACTACTTATCAAATTGCTGGAATAATTCGTACATATCTAGAGAAAGACCTTGGATACTACACAGGAACAAAATTAAACCGAATTCTTAACAACTATAAAGACAAATCCCCATCCATTCCTGCGGGAGTTTACACCATTCCTTGTGATTGTGGAACAGTTTACATCGGAGAATCGAAAAACATTGAAAAAAGAAAGAAAGAGCATGACAGTGATTTAAGACATCAAAGGATAACACAATCAGCTCTCGCACAACACATTGATGAAAACTCCTCTCACAACATCTCCGTTGGCTCCATCGCCATACTTTGTTTTGAAAAACGATGGTTCCCCCGAATCTTCAAAGAATCCGTTCACATTTCCAAACACAACAATAACATGAACCGTAATCCAGGCTATGACATTACCTCATGGTTACCGTTAGCTTTAGAATTAATTTAACTATTGAATATATGTATGTATGTACACAGTGGTTTGCTTGTTCAACTGAAAATTTCTAACTGTAATATAATTTGTTTTGCCTTTACTCTGTATTCTGCTCTATGAAAAAGTCAACGGTTAGTTGAAGAAAGCTTGAGCTATTAAAAATAAATCAATCCTTATCGCCAAAAATGTCTACTATCACTCAACCGGCATATAATCAGAGCAGTATATTTCCAATGTTTTTAAGGCTTGCATATTTTCAATTGATCCTTCATTTGCATAGAAATGATCAATTACAATTTTTTCATTTTGGTTGATAAAGGTAAAGTTTCCTGCTATATCTTTGAAAGTTCTCCCATTAGAGGAATAAAGTTCTCTTCGGTCTCAAATTTTTCAAGTATTTTTATACCTTTTGAGTTTGTTACATTTTCCTGAGAGATGCGCTGTGTCAGTTCCCACTCTTGCGTTAAAGTCACAAAAAATTAGCATTTGTACGTCAGAGGTTTGTTTGCATAATATTAAGTGTTCGCACAGGCATTCAAAGATTTCTTTATACTTATCATGGTCATGTTGGATATATACTGAAGCAACAATGAGAGATGCTTCCGTGTGAAGTAATTCAACAATAATATATTCTGAAGTTAACACTAGTATGGTTGTTTTCGAGAACCAGTTTTTTGGCTATTAGAATTGCCAATCCTCCCGATAATCTTCCTTTTTGTGTTCTCTTCTCGCTTTACTTTGAATAATATTATACTTTTTTTTAGAAAATTTGGTAGCAAAATTTCGTTTTCATTCCATGTCTCAGTTAATCCTAATATTTTTGATTCCGCAATTAAGGCCTCTTCGTCTGTATGTAGATTATAAAGTCTGTTCAGTCCGGAAATATTCCAAGTCGTTGTTTTTGCAATGGTCTCTATGTGTTGTTGTTGTTGTGTTATGTCGTTGTTTCAATTGGATTAGGATGGTTTCTCTTGCACATTTCCTGCATCATCAACGTAATATTTCTTGACTGGAATGTTATCCTTAAAGATTATCATTGTTCGTGAGCGAATAATCCTTAGCACTGTTTTGTCAGCTTTGAATTCGGCTTCGTAGTATGGACTCAGTGCTTTTCTGCATGTTTTCTGTTCTTTTGTCTCGTCGTTGGCAAACTTGATGTTCACATTATTACAGTCCTTTAGTTTTGATTTGTTTCTCAGGAAAGTAGCTTTGTCACGCAAACGAACGAACTTGATGAGTAAAGGCCTGTTTTTTCCTGGAGTCCAGCGTCCCAGTCGATATGCAATATCATAGTCCAAATTTTCCAGTTCCATTGCAGCAAAGAGATGTGTGATAATCGCATGAATATTTTCTTTGTCTCTGGGCTTTTGAAAATCATCTGGTACACCAAACGCAATCACTTTCCTTTTCTTTTCTTCTATCTCCAGATTTTCAATAACTACTTTGACTTCCTTGATGTCCTCCAATTTGGCGACATTTTTTAGAACAAGCTTCATTTCACTCATCTCTGCTAGTAACTTGTCAATTTTTTGTTCCATTGTCAGGCTCATGTTGTCTTCGGTCCAATATAGATCGGTCCATGAATCTTCTTTGTGTCTTTTTTATCTTCTTCGCGTTCAGGTGAATTGTCAGTACTAGAAACTCTTGCGGCTCTGTCTCTCTTATCCCCACTAGCCACTACGTTTCTTGCTTGCTTTGTAGTATTTAGCACAAAGTTATCACTATGCATACGTAATCTTGAGGTTTTGCTAGAACTAGCAAACGGGTTTTTGCTCATGACGAGCGATCTTATTTTTGATGCTTACTCTTACGAGGCTAAACAAGAACTCCTAATGTCTAATATATGCTTAGGTTTATGTACACTTTCTGAAGATACAAATATAAGAAGTGCAAACTAAGAAGCTCACACACCCTGTTGCAGGTGTTTAATTGAGAATGATGATTCTACGGAAGCTGAAAGCGTCAGCAAAATTGTTACACAGTTACAAATTATCGAAATCTATTTTCCATGAGTACGCATAATTCTTGAATTTGATCCACTCAATTACTATATGTTTACATGATTTATTTTTAGATCAATGTATTACAATCTTTTAAACAAAATATATACACACTAAAAGTATACCTGTCCTGTTGAAATGGGGCTAAAGATGTCTAACCAAAATCAATGCAAACCAAAAGAAACATTAACAGAAAAGCGAAAAACGTATAGAAATTATGATTACTGATATGTAAATGGTATTTGTGTTTGGTGATGCTGATACTACGACAAAACTGGTCCTCGCTCTTATTAACTTTCGAATGGAATCTTTCACAAAAAAAATCAAAACTACAATGAAGCGTAAACTACAAAAACAAAATACAACAATTAACCAACTAACTAATTATCTCTCTTTAATTTTAATAGACAAAATTAACTTCACCACTTTTACAAATTCCACCGTAAAGTGGACGACGAAAATTACAATACAAATGTTGCAGCCTTTCGACTTGCACTCACTCGCACTCTCAAATCTACTCACACACGAAAAGTACAGAATCCCTCGTCCGTTAGAATTTTGCAGAAAGGACGACGAGACGAAAAACGCACCGCATTGCTTAAGGTAAAGTGGGCTAAGCTGACAATCTTCAATAAAACTCTATGACCCAAAATACATACATACATCTTCTTTCATGTCCCAAAAACCTCGTAAACTTTGCTTTCTGACCCCTGGAAAGTGTTCTTTTAAATCAAACTATGTGATTATTTTCCAAAAATTGTAAAAAGCCACAGTGATCAGTCTATTAAGATTTCGGTACATGGAGATGGAATACGTGGCATGTAGGTTTTTACCTTGTTGATTTTCTTACGTGTAGATTTAGGAACAAGTAGCATACTACAAAATGCAAATACTAATAATACAAAGGTTATAAAAACATTCATATCAGCGTCTGTAGTAAGCAATGTAGACTACTGCGTAAAAGTATGGGCTGTTCAAACGACGAACGAAATCAATAAAATGCAAAATCGAATAGTTAGATTTTTCGATCAACACGTTCCCCTGTTGCTTAGCTTGGATGTTCTACGTAAATACCTATCCTTGTTAAGAATTACGGGGTTCTACCTGCTTGCTCGTTGCGCTTGTGTTTGTGTGCTTTGCAATCAAAGCTGTTATGCTGTTGGGTGGTTGAGTGTTTTTGTTATGCTGCTGTTGCTGCCGTGCGTTTGCTAGTATGCAGCAGCCCATATTTCTTTCCAATTTGGAAGAAGTTGGGCTTTGTAGCATTTCCTATAGTAGTAGTATGCACTATGCAGGAAGAGGTTCATGGTTGCATATTATTATCGGCATTTGGAGGGGTTTACAATAAGGACTCGTGTGATTATAAACTATGAAATTGTTTCTGATCAATATTTCCTTTAAAACTGTTATCACTTAGCACACGCTTGCACTTGGCTTCCAACGAAACCAAGCAAGAATAATGATATTCTGAATTCGTC
Organism: Entomobrya multifasciata; assembly: GCA_034693345.1. Classification (NCBI taxonomy): domain Eukaryota; kingdom Metazoa; phylum Arthropoda; class Collembola; order Entomobryomorpha; family Entomobryidae; genus Entomobrya; species Entomobrya multifasciata. The sequence goes on along the minus strand of JAQFXM010005339.1, from coordinate 4,754 downwards.
GAAGGTGAATCGGGATAAGGGAGAAGCATTTAAAAGAAGGAAGGTTTTATAAGTATAAGAATATTACAAAATATGAATCAGTAATTTATAGTTATTAATTTCCTCTATAAAATTGGTATCCGCATATCACTTAGCCGCATTCATTTTGTATGCATAAGTCCAGGTTTATTTGAAGGGAAACACTTTGTTTTGCTCTCTTTTTTGAAGGCTGTTTAGCTTTTATAAATTTTAGATTGAAATGCTGATTGCCGTTCAGTGCCGTTCATTGCCGTTCAATACCGATTCTTTTTGTTTCAAGTCAAAACTCGATTTCTTTGCAGAGAAAATTCGGAAAATAGGTTTAGTTGATGCTAATGAATGCATCTTTGAGGCTCTGATGGCAGCATTTTTTGAGGGCCCTTGAAGTATCTTTTCGTGGTCATTCCACGGTGCAGAAAATTGACTTATTTACAATTGTGTGAAAGAAGACAGATTGCATTCGTAAAATTTGTGAGGAAAAAATAATGTCATCATTCATTCAAAGATTGGTTTGTGAAAAGTAGGGTAAACCTAGGCAGAGTATTAATATTGTCGAAGCCAAACTCTGTACTATTCAAACAATCAGTTTTATAGAACTGCTGTAATACGTGGAATAATTTTGTACGATAACTAATAATTCAAAACATAGAAGAAATTCCTTACTGTACATTCATAGATAGTAGATTAGATTTCATAACAAACAACGTCCCGTCCTGGGTCATTATGTTGTTTGAGTATCTTCAGTTCGTGTATATAGCAGCCGTACATATTCTTCATCAATCAAAATCAAACACTTCATCAATAATATTTTGATCATTTGAAACTACACTTTTATGCATTCTACGACTAATATCAGATTTGATACTCTGCTTGACGATAATGAAATTGTCAATTTTGCATGATTTTTCACTGCACTGTGACCAAATTTTTGTCATGACATGACTCAAGTAACATTTACACATACTTTTCTCTAGATAGCGTAAACTTCCAGATCTAGTAACTTTCTTTATAATTGCATAGTGATTGACTATTTCGTAGAATGGAGGTGGAGACAGCTTTTTATTGGATGCGTAGCATAGCATAAGAGAATTGTATGCATACATCTCTTCTATAAATAGCCAGTCACAGTCACTACTACTACTAGTTGGGCCGGAGTGCACTAAAAATATGCATCTCTGATAATTATATCTTATTTATAATTTTCAAGTTTTTTTAGAAGCTTCACCTCATACTACACACATATAATAATTTTGAGTTAAAATGAGCGTTTCAATTGCGAGTTTTAGCTGTGGTTTTTTGAATACGGGCTTTAGACATCTAAGCTTCCACAACGATTTGGCTTTTGTCATAAGATGATTAGTGTGTAGGACCCACAAAAGTAGCTGATCTTTTAACAAGCCTAAAGATTTAATTTGTTGACTGCATTTTATTTCATGACAGTTTATTTGAATAGTTTGTTGTAATGCAATTTGCTTGTTTTTCTTGCTGGAGTGTACAATGAGCTCAGTTTTATTAGCGTTTAGCTCTAGATCATTACGTGTAAACCAGTCAACTATAGAGTTACAGTCGTTTTGCAGTAGAGCCGTATCATTTTCATAATTGTTTATAGCCATTTCTTTACACGTTTGACTGTAATCTGCAAAAAGCACTAACTCACTATAATGGACTGACTTATGTAGATTATTTATGTAAATTGAGAAGGCCAAACTACTTAAGCACCCTTCTTGTGGTAATCCTCTTAGAAATTTCAGATTTGCATTTATCAACTTGAACATATTGTTGTCTGTCACTAATATAAGCTCTAACCCACTGTGAATTTATATTATAAGATTCTAATTTGCTGAACAGAATGTCTTTATTTATAGTGTCAAAAGCTTTTTTACATCCAACGCAACAACCGCATACATGTTATTATTTTGAATAGCTGACTTAGCTTTGTCCAGTATGTAGAGTTCGGCGTCTTCAGTACACTGCTTGGGACGGAAGCCATACTGATGTTCGTACAATGTATTGTTCATGTTGACATTTTTCAAGCACTTTTGATATAACTGGTAGAATGCTTATAGGTCTTTCGTCATTTAGTGTTTTTGGATTATCGCATTTAGGTATAGGAACTATTTTGGCTATTTTCAACTTCGAAGGCACTTCACATTAAATTATAGACATGTTTATTAGTGTAAGAAGAACATCACGGAAAATATTACAATTCATTAACAGATTGAACATATAGTTAGACATACCCAAACTAACTTCACTCGTACTTTGCTTATTTTTCATTTTTCACCATACATAAGCTAATTCGCATGCATTCACTTTTTCCACTTTAAACTTATGAGGAGAATCAATTTCAGGCTGAAAATTAGATGCAGTGCATGTTGTTGGTCTGTTACATACATTTGTGAAATGACTGTTGATTTCGTTTGGTGAGAAAGGTATACTTGTCTTGCGTTTTGCTTTGGCAAGTGCATATAGTATAAACGCTTTACTATCCTGCACTATAAGTTTCTTCACATGTTGTTTCTGCTTTCTGTACATGTCTTAACTGTAGTATTATGTTGCAAGGATAGCTTGTAGAATTTGTCACGCTTGTAAATTTCGTTTTTGGTATATTCACTGAGCTTAGTTAGGTTTTCATGCTTAAAAATACTTTTACTTCTTAATGGAGCATGCTTAACAGTAATGAAAGATATGGTTTGAATGAGATTGTCAAATGAAAAATGTACGTTGTCAGTGTTGTTGAGGTTAGCCATACATGCATCTATTTCGTTAAGTAGTTTTTCATGATTTATGCTCTTGTAGTCCCTGTATGTAAACGTAGTTCTAACTTGTGGTTTCTTTACAATATTGAGAAAAGTACTTATTGCACAGTGATTTGATATGTGTGGGTTTTACACTGTGGTATTTATACACATGTTAGGTTTGTTTGTAATGATGAGATCAAGCATAGCATTTCCTCTTGTCGGTTCACTCGCAATTTGTTTAAGGTTATAGCTTTTCATTACATGTTCTAACTTACTGTAGCACCGGTCATGCTTAAGGTTGAAATCCCCTGTCAGTATATACATTTTATCAGTCTTGCTCGTCACATATTAGTTGTATTCCATCCATGTCTGCTTGAATAGTAGTCATATCATATTTAGGGGGGTCTATATATACAGGCAATGAGGAAAGCTTTTCTTTGTTCATTTTGTTCACTAGTAACAATGCACTCAACACTGGAAGTATTTTTATGTTTTCAATGTTATTTATATTGTAAGTTTTAGAGGTAAAATTAGTATGCACAATTATGGCCTTGTGTCTATATTACAGTAAAGTGAATGTACAAATTTATTAGTAATGGATTGTATATTGAGATGATTGATGTGTATGTTCTTTTTGTGTTTCTGTAGTCAGTTAGGTAGGTCAGGCAAAAGAGGCAGGTCTGTTATATCTGGGCTGGATTTATGTGTATTTAACCACTTAACGTTTAACATGTGTGAGTTCCTAGAGCCACTATCATTAAGCATTTGACTAATAGTGCGTTTATTGCTTGCTGTTGGAGTTGTGAGGTTAATATTCCTCGCTGATGATGTTCGAATAGTATTAGTGTCAGTTGTAGTACAAAAAGCATGTTGGAAGTATGAGCTTGTTGCACAGTAGGAAGAAAAGGTGGAAAAGATGCCGTTTCATTATGCTATGTGCTTGTGATGGTTGTGATGCGCTGTAACTCTGCTTGCTGTTTTTTCCACTCCTCTCTTCTCTCTCTTCTCTCAAATTGCTGTTGTGGTGTCAAGTCACGCGTGGCATACATACCTGTGTATTCTACTCGTTGCTTGAGTAAAGTTTAAACGATAGATGGAACTATCAACTTCATTGGCACTAGCAAGTCTAATCTTAACTGGTCGTATTTTGTGTGAGTTTGGAGGACCGATGCGAAAATCAAGAATGTATAGAGTATTGCGAGGAGAAAGAATGTTCATGATATTTATGATAGTTTGTAATGCATTTTCATTTTCAGGTATGCCATGGAAAATAATGTTTGTCATTATCCTTAGCCTATCAGTCTTTTCCATAATCTCATTATATGCCTTATTTGCATGACCAACATCTTCAGAAAGATGATTATGAACTAACGTTGCTTGAGCCTCTTGCCTATCATTTAGCATGCATTGTTGTTCATGCATGATCATTTGTTGCCGCTCTAACTTAGTCAGATCGCTTTTTACTGCACTCACATTATTCTCTATATCACTGACAAATTTCCCAATATTATCTAGTTTTACATTCATATTGGTAGCTTGACTGTCAAACTGTATTTTCATGAAAGACTTTAAGTTGTCTTCCATGGTTTTATATTCTAGATTTGCATATGCCACTTCACTTCTTAAGCTCTGAGAGCTATGTCTCAATTCGTTACCTCTAGGTATGTTATTTTCACTACCCATTTTTAGTGTTTACAGAGGTATTTTGGGTCACAAGAAGAATGTATGTAGTAAGTTATGTATATACATGAATAGAATGATATTATGTTTTTGCACTGACACTATGAACTTTAATTGCTGTTAATTATTAACCGTTAATTGATTTTTGCTAATTTTAAGAAATTGCCTTTCTTCTACTTTTGTTCTGTTTCGATTGACATAAAATATATTACTGTGATGTACGTATATATTTTTTTAAATTACTTATTCTCCAGCTTGACAGACACTTGACTTCAAACACTCACACACACACACTAATAGTTGTAGGAACTTGAT
>JAQFXM010005338.1:0-15157 GCA_034693345.1 Entomobrya multifasciata | reverse complement strand
TCAAATACAAACTACCACACACGGTGGGACAATCCAGGCATTTGTATTATTGGCACAGGCCTGGTCTGATCTGGTGTAATGTTGAATGTTAGTAAAAGTAAAGCCATAATAACGGACCAACCATGTTCTTTCAGCTATAATTTTTGTAAAAACTTGTGCTATGTAATGGCATTTTTCTAAGGGCTGACATACAGAAAAACAAACTTTTTCTTGCATAGGCCAAAGTTAAAGATATCCATACAGAAAGCGAGTGAGGAACATGAAAAGGAGAAAATTTCACATTCGTTTTAAGATTTACAAATCCCAGCCCCAAGTGCGGCCATAAAATAGTGAACACATTGTACAGCGATGGTAGTAAACGCTTTCCTTGTATCGTTTTCTACTGACTCTTTGTTGTTGTCCTTCGGTTTTCTACTTTTACTATACCACAAGCAGAATATGGAATTTCATACTCTCAAAATAATTTGTAATGCATTTTAAAAGTATATGCTTTTCCCATATTGTTCATGATGCACAATAGCTGCCAACAATGCTTTCAGAAAAATCAAGAAAATTTCAAGAGAATACCTAAACAGAGTAAAAATACGAGCCCAAAAACTACAAACAAGCTATGAATTCAAGAAAAAACTTAAAAATTCTTTCATATGTTTATACTTTAATACGTATATATGAATTACATACATGCATTATCACATAGAAAACATAATCATGTGTCAGCACCACGAAAACGAATCACCACACCACCAAAAGCACAGAGCAAATAACAAGAATATTCATTCATCTATTTCGCTTATTTTCATCCATTCTCTCCCAAAAAAAATCCAGACGAAGCATCTCTCAGCAAAATGAAAATGAAGATGTGAACCCGAGAAACATGAACCTTTTTCTCTCTATCTCCTCAACTTATACTTTTTTATTATTTCTTTGTCTATAAGTTTACGTCTTCTGTTGTTGGCCCCAATGTGACCAGAAGAAGAGCCAGAGATTGCATTCTTGTATTTTTAGTATTTTCTCCTCATTTTGTAATACTGCTTGTTTTTCATATTGTGCTTTTTCCCTCCGTTTATTTAGATATTATTTGTGTATGTGATGTGGTCTTGATGTAGTTACATTTTCCTTTTTGTGTGGCGTGGCATCATGATCATCATGGCGTGTCAGGAAAATAAAAAGGGCAAATCGAGAAATGAGAGGAGAGATGAGATTTTCCTAGTGAAAGCACTGAAATGGAATAAGCCACATTATGATTGCATGCGTGCATATTATTGTATTATTGTTAGTACATTCTTGCATAGATAGGCTTTAGGTAGAACGAATAGCAGGACGTCCAGCCAAAAAAAAAGTTAGGGAAAAGATATGCGAAGTCGAAATTATTATATCATACAGAGAGTCAAGTCTATTCACCGTTTCACCGCTTCTCCCTCATGTGGTGTGGCGTTTTGGTGAAGTGGATAGTTTTTTTTGTGAACTCTGTTGGCTTTGGTTTGACTTGAAACAATGTGTTCATTTTAGATTATAGGATTGCTTCTCAGTATTTAAGCTTTGTGAACACTGAACTGGATTTTGGCTTGGCTTGACTAGCCGGATACAACTACTGGCAAAAATTTCTTATAGGATTCGGCCTTCACCCAATTATAGAATAATTTAGTGCAAGCTGGATCACACGCAGAAGAACATTAAGCAGTTAAACAACACACACACATACACACACAAAGCTTACATACACTTTTCTTTTATATAAGTAACATTGGTAGGTTTTTGTGATGATAATGATTACGACGATATGATGCCTCTGTTCCCTTTGGTTTTGTTAAGCTTGGTTTGCTGGTGGAGAAAGTGATCTTCTATTCTCTCTCTCTTTCATGCTTTTTCAACACGGTGGCGGCATAAGCACGTTCACACACACAGACATATTGTTTCTACAAACTGTGCATTATTTGCTACATGAGAAACGCAAAGATGCAATATGAGAGTACTAAAAATCGTTTGTCTCCCTCAAGAAAATTGCACACACAGTCAAACAACATATGTACTAAAATGACTACAGCATACTTTCGTTTCGTCGTCGCAAGTATATATAGTGTCTCTTTCATCTTGTGCCTCTTTTTTAAGAGGATTCTTCTTTTACAGCTATTTTTTTTCTTCTGAGGATTCTCCATTGTGCTCTTATGCCTTTCTTGTTCTCTCATTTTTCTCTTTTTTCTTATGTCGTAAAAGTTTAGAAACGCTCCTTGATTCTTGATAGGAATGGCCCACAATTGTATTACAAGTGTCTTGCTTATTTAGCGTTGAGGCTGTGAGACAATGAGGAAAATAAGAGCTTTTTCATCTTTCTTTTTTTTGGAAATAAGGAGGCGGGGGAGGGGAGAAGATGTGGATTACATTGCAAAATAGCGGTCTGGTCGGCTATGAGTTAGTTGGTATTATATGCCACTTTTGGTATTACTGATTGTGATTATATGAGAAGATATTCCATTCCAAGAAAAAAAATATAATGTCCAGAGTATTTTTTTCTGGGATTTTCCGTCTTATGATATGACTTACAAGCTTAATTCTTTCAGTGAAATGCGAAAACAAAGTGCTATTTTAGTCTGAAAAGTCAACAATAAAATGTGCATTTTGCTGTACACTAACTTCAATTTGATTTTCATGGGGAGAATGTTTAATCTACATATTATTATAAGACTTGGTTTCCCTACATAGCTATATAGCTTCTATTAGACATTTGTCGCTTGCTTCCCCTATTCTACTGGAGGCGGACGGTGGTGGAGAAGAAGACGACGACTTTTGTGTGGTATGGTAGCATGAGAGCATCGTGTTGAGTTTGACTTTTTTGTTTTTATTGTTTCTTTCTTATATTGATCTCTTTAGTTTTACTCAACGAGCTTCTCAACTGCTTTTTAACATTTTCCATTTTTCTCTCTGTTTTTTGTTTGTAATGGTCACATGGTGTACACTCAAAAAAATAAACCGATGCGATGTATGTAGTACTGCTACTTCATACTTCAATTCAAACAATGTCCTCTTTTTCTATGCTTTCTGTAAAAGAATCTGTTTTTTTGTTTGTTATGAGGTTCTGCATACACATGACATGTTAACAAGGAGGGAGGAGTAGTAAAAATAAGAAAAGTAAACCAAAGAGAAAAAAAGTAGAGGAAAAATATATATTTAAGATGGAACAGAAGAGCCCATTATAATTTGCCACATCGGCTTCATCTGGCGGCGTGTTGGCATTGATGGTGAAAATAAAGTAGCATACTTTTACATTCTCTCTCTCTGCCTTTTTTTCTTCAGCAGATTGCCATTCTTCTTATTATTATGAGAAGTAACAGCAGCAAAGCATTGTGTTTGTGCTGTGATGTGATTTCTTTTGAAAAAGCCATTTAGAAAAATGTTTATGCTTTCTCTCTGATTTTAAAATGGCGTCAATGGTTATGGTATGGCGGTGGTGGTGGCAGTATAAGAGGTTAAGAAGGGTAATCAAATCCCAGTATGAGTACCCAGCAAAGAGCCACATAAACTGCACATTTTTTCACTTGCCTTACTTTCCCATTTACCAGCCAAATAGCAGTAGTTGTCACTTTTTATTTTACGTTCATTTTGAGAAGAAGAAATGAACGTGTATGCATGGAAGAGCACTGGTGTGAGCGAAAGAGAGAGAGAGTGAAGAAGAAAAAATAGAAAATCTATCTGTCCTGTCTGTACACGAACACCATACCAAGTTTGGAAAGTGAAAGAGGAAACCTAATGGATTTATGACTTCAGAAAATTGTGTATCGTTTTCTCGGCTTCTCTCCCACTATTTTTTTTCTTGGAGGATTCACTTTTACCCCTGTGACGAAGAAATAAGAGGAGGCAGTAAAAAGATGCATGAATTTTATGTTGTATGTGACACATCATGTCACATTACTTGGAACACAGCATATTTTTCTCTGAGCACGCTTTTCTATTTATCTATCTATCTCTCTTTTTGTGTGTGAGCCTCCTTTCATTCTGTTTTATATTGCATTTTATGTCAGAATACAAATGTGTCGTTTTTACTTTTTATGGGCCAAACCATGTAGCAAAATCATAATGGGGGTTTGGTTTACTTTTTATGAAAAAAAAACTTAGCGTGAGAATTGAAGAGGACATTTTGCTAATAAATTTTGTAATGTTTTTACCGTCGTCCTTATGTAATGCGCAGTTTAAACAGATTTGCCATCTCAATTTAACGTAACAAATGTGCGTGAATTTGACTTTCCTTGTTATTGAAGCATGAGGGACAGGACTAGGACACAATCAACGTCTTTTAAAATGTCAAAGTATAAACAAAATATTGACTGTACAATATGTATATTAAACCTATAAACAAGTTAATTAACTCTTAAAAGCAATCATAGTTGTTATTTTATTGTTCATATAAATCATGAGAAACCTGTGCAAAAATTTGCACCTTTGCCAGATTCTAATAACCTGACTAGCTGAGCTGAGATAAAGCATGCATATATTTACATACATGGCTTTCTATTTTGTATCCACCTTACCTATTTTTATTCCCTGTGTACGTAGCATTTTTTGTGGGCGTGGCCGAGTTCCGTCTACGAAAAAAAATCAGAGAAAGAGTTAAAGGGAGGAAAGAAAATGTTAGAAAAATGTCAAAAAAATGTTAAAATGGACTGAAATATGTGTGTGCTTTTTTACATATGTAGTATGTGAGTATAAATACCAAATATATGGACAATTACATGCTTTGTTAAACACCAACACATGTGTTTCTAGTGCTGAAATGGTATGCAATATTCAACATTTACAATGTACATTCGCGACACATACACACACCAAAGCTAATATAGATTTAATAACATATTTTTCATTCCTCGTGTTATTGTGTCAGGCTTGGTCTGGGTGTTGTGTTGTAATGTGACTGAGTGTAAGGTTCCGTCTATCTTCTACTTGTCTTTACTCCTTGTCCACGTCCTCACGTAAATAAATACCGACCGAGACAAAGTAAAATACAAGTTCATGTGTAGACATTTCCTATAAACTGAAATACCTACAGTACTGGCATTTTTCATGCGACAAGCTAATTAGGAGGTTGCGTTGTCACGTCGGACACATGTACGTACACCCTGTAATATTCCAAAAAAATACCTCGCATAGTTCACAGCTCTAAACATTCATTTTATTAGCAAATCTACACAATCCATAATACATATACAAATATCTCAGGTTTTAGCTCAATTCAAGGATCTTTCATGTTAGCTGGATATCTGGTTTTTTGAGCTTTTTTTGCCTTTCTCCTGTTATGTTCTTTGGTTATTCCTAAATAAACAAAACTGCTCCCCAACTCATGATCACCATTATCGTCATCATCATCACTACCACGATTTTCTATTCTCAATCCCCGTCATAAAAAATACACACACAATCTAAGCAATCCCTCTGGCATAGCAGACATTGAGGCAAATGCTGCCAATGAAATGATCATCATCATGATTACGGTAATGATTATGATGAAATCGAAGGAAAAATCACTTTTCCCAATTCTCATTGTAACTGCTTGGCTTGACCCAAAGATTTCACTAAAATTTACCACCACTTGCCACTCGTTTCCTCATCGCAGTCAACAACACGTGGAAATTCCTATTACTTTGTTTTTATACACTCGACTCGGTTTCTTCCATGCCTAATGATTGAGTAAGAGTATAAATGAGCTTAAGCTCATAGGTTCTTGCCTTTTCTATTTTTTGCCTTTTTGATAAGAGGAAAATAATAAACTTTTTGTTAGTTTTTTCAGAACTATATTCGGGTTATTCCTACCCACAGACGCTCAATTTCTGTCATGACCATAAGAAGTAAATCTACGTACAATTTTATTGATTCAATTCATATTATTAATGCAATCGAATATAGTTTATAGGATGCATACATGCTTATAGATAGACTTTAGAACGTAGTATACTTCTGTTACATAAAACTTACATATGTATACCTAAGTACACAATATGCCATCTAGTCTATTGTAATAACGATCAGATCAAAAGTGATCACCAAATGAATATTATTATACACGCGTCTTGCATATCATATTTCAAGGCTACAACTTTTTACTGGTATGCTACTTGAAATGAGACATTTTTTACTTGGAAAAGAATGGAAAATCGACCTTCTCTCCGGTCTCTAGTCTGGATTTATCTTATACAATAACTACCTAAAATAATATCACAGGGACCAGGGAAGGAACATTAAATTTCCTTTAAATGAAAGAAGAGAATCTTGTCATATGCATCCTTGTGAACTGGTAAAAATAGAATGTTACTCTTTAAACTGTGACTATTGTCTTTATAGCTTATTCCTTTTCCTCTTAACTTCTCTCGCTCGTAATTTTTGTTCCATTTGAAACGATTTTCCGATTCTCTTGCAAAAGTCAAAAAGTTTTTTTTTACTAGAACGACGACCACCACCAAAAAGCAAATGGGAAATGAACGACTTTATTGATGATGCCATGCACGACTAACCATTGAATGATACGTAGTGCATGGGAATGCTTTTCATTCGTTAATACCATCTTTGATGAGATTAGAATTGAAACCAAAGGCCCTCTCAAAACTCAAACTAAACGACAACTACTACCACCGTCCCACCAGATCAACTTGAAGACAAAGAATAGTCGGCATAGTCTCTTTTGTCGTTTTTATGGCAATCTTTGAATGTTCATTCGTTATAAAATACAGATTGGGATATTAATAGAAGCAGAGGAGGGCATCCCGCTACCCAAAAAAAGCGGCGTAGGAGTAAAGAATGGAGGAAATGAACAGGCCTTTTAAAATACTGAATGCTTACACCATACTAATCTGAGAAATATCGGTACTGTGTGTAGGAGAGACTCCAATCCAATAAGAGTAAAAATGAAAAGTTTTTTAAAAGGATGGAGATGATAAAATGTATTGAAAAACCGATAGGGACAAGATCCATTTTACTTTTTAGTTTTACACTTTGTAACTAAAAACTTGATGGTGATGATATTATTTGATATGGCCTTTTCATTTTATACCATTTTGTAATTCTAATTTCAAAGCCAATGTGAATCACAAAATGCGTATCAATGTACAATATTGCAAGGCTGTAGTAGAAAGTTGCAAGTCAGTAGACAATGTTATATACTATTAGTTAATGAGTGTAACAGCAGCAGAGCAGACTCCATGTCTGTTTTTAGTAAAAACTCTCCTTCGTTTGGAATTACGAATGGAGTAATATAGTAAAATTCATCCGTCCTCTGGTATTAAACTGCCGTTTAATTTCACCCAGAGAGAAAGATAGAAATAAAAGGAATGATCATCAGGAGGATATTGACATTAAGCAATGAAAAGGAAAGCGGGATGAGTGAGAAATGGAAAGAGAGAAAAAGAGAGGAACTCCGTCCGTTGTAATAATGAGATTCTAGTCAATTTTCTAAAACCATCAATTCGTCTTATCTGTTCTGGCAAAAACTGGCTCAAGTGCCCGGTTGGAATACTAAATAAAACCGGAGGAATTAAAACAATAACAAAGTATGGGGATATATATATGTATGTATGTATATTCTGAGCCCTATATAGTTTGGGTTATACATTCATTCAGTCCACCTTTTGTTTAATCTGTCCCCGACTAAACTTTTGACAATAATAAAAATAAGCATTGATGCTACTAAGGCTTCTCTCCTAAAAAGGCAATCAATAGTACTTGACTTGGTTTTTGGCAATCGCAACCAAACGGACCAAAACTAACTTTGCATTCTCATTTTAGCCTCATCGGCTATCACTTTGATCATCATCTTCTTCTTCACCACCACCACCTCATGACTTCAAAACTCCATCTGACTCACTGTCAGTATATCGCAGGCTAGCTGGTGTATGTAAAAAGAAAATTATTTTACATTCAGAAAAGCTATGTTACTCTACACGTTTTGTAATATATGACATGGAAAACGAATTGGAGCACTTCCTGCTCTTGTATAAGAAAACTACATATGAAGCCTGTTCCCTCGCATAATATTTTTCTCTCTCAAAAAAAAAGTGTTGTAATTTTATTGAAGTGCCTGCTGCACAGACACGGATGAAAATAAAAGAGTACATATTTTCTCACGCACATGAATGGTACTGTAGATTTTACAGGATGAAGTCCATATCATGCATACATGCATGCTTCGTGTATGGAATTGAACGAGCTGGATTGCATGCATGCCAGGTCAGATGAGTTGGGTGAGGAGAAAATGAATGAGTCAGTCTTATTAACAAAGAAGTGTAAAGATTCATCTCTTACCAGCCAAAAAACAGAAGACTATGCCAGACATTTCCCATCTTTTTACTCTCTATGTTTTCCGATCCTCTTATATGTAGATATCACAGAAGAGCGTGAGCAGTTTAACAGCCAACACGAAGCAGAAACCTTTTTTCCCCAACGGTCTAATTGATTTAATTAAAAATTGTGAAAATCTTTTCTCTTCTTTTACAAACTGTACTTATTACCCCCTGCTCCTTCTTCTTATAAATGTAACATTACACCAACTAACATTATAAGTAGGTATATATGAACATAAGTGAACACAAGGTTTTTGTAGAAAAGCATGAATATTTATGTCTATCCACAAGCCTCTAACTACAAATACATGTGCTTTCACTTGAAAAGTAATTTTATAGGAGAGCACGATCTTGTTGAAACAATTTATTTTTTTCTCAGGAAAAATGCCCTTATTTTGAATATGAACAAAATTGCTCTTACACTTTTTTCATTTGTATTATGACTTTTCTGATTTTTCAATGAATGAGTCAAGGGAAAAGTGATAAGGCCCTCTTCGCCTTGTATGTAGAGTAGTTATCATTATCTCTGTAGGAAGTGAGTAAAGTAATGAATGTAATTTCAACAGCTGGTCAGTACTTTAACTTTTAACACTTTTACTATCCTAATAATCATCATCATCGTCATCATGGTCATATCACCTTCAACTTTTTTATTTGGCGAGAAAAGGCAAGGCGAGTACTAATGTTTCTTATTTTTAACTACTTGAACATCAATTCTCCGCCAAATTACCAATAAGTATTTAAATTACACATTATACAACATTGTACACTGTAATAAGCATTTAGGTAAAGTTTTTTGATAACAAATGAAATACAAACGTATCGTATCGCTAACCATACACCATGATAGTGATTTCAATACAAAGTAAACTGTACATTGAATTGCTCTGACTTTTACTCTTGACTTGACTCTCACTTTCACTGCTGAGCAATGAGAGGAGATGAAACGGATAGGAGATGAGATGGAATGAGAAGAGAACGACCTTACTTAGAGCATTTCACTAAGTGATTCTAAAGACCATCTTCCTGTTCTTATTTTTCTTCTTTCTTTCTTTTTCGTCTTGTCTTGAATCCTGAAAGATAAGAGGAAGACTTTTAACTGTTTTGCTGGGCTGCTTGGTTTTGGTGGTACTGGTGCTACTAGTTGGTTCTCTCTTGTTAGTCAAGTAGTATTACTGTTATTATTACCGTTGCCTGTCATAACAGCTACACACTGCAGGTATGTATTTCTGCCAAGTAAAAAGGTGGTATAGTTCTAATAATAATAATGCTGCCACAAGACAAACTTTTCTTAATATTGCACAAGGTAACATAAAACATTGTCTTGGGATGACAGGAGCTTAATTTAATGAGCAGTAAGGCGGCATGATGGCATACTGCTCGAGAACTGTCTCATAAAAGCCTGAATAAATATCCCTACACATTCAGCATTAAACTACTACTCCTTTTTCTCAAGTGCATGGTGAAAAGCAAAGCAACATGAGCAAAGTAAATGTGCATCTGTGTATATGTGTGTGAAGTGAAGTAGTAGTAGTTGCAATGAAATGAAGGAGAAAATATGAGCATCAATGAGTGCTTTCTCAGTTTCTCCTGCTATTTATTTTTTCTCTAATAATGGCCATATTAAAGGTACTATTAATATGAACAATATGATGACTGGGTGGTAGTAACTGTGATGTATATACACAGACATGTGGACATATGTATCTTTTTTTAGTTTGATAAGGCGAATGCCAGCATGTTTTTTCCACCTACTTTTTTACGAAAGCTATGGACTCAAGTGTGAGGACAAAAAACGTTGTGGTATAGTTGATAGGAGAGTGAGAGTGTGTTTTTGATAGGCAACGAGTTGAGTTTTTTGTATATCCGGAAGAGAAAGACGAAGAGCAAGAATCCACTTGCTGCTGCTGCTGATGGCATTTTTCTGTTCTTAATATACACGATACATACACATATGTATAATGAGAGATAATGGTGGGTAGTTGGGTTGCATTATCTAGGTACGGACATAGTGCATACCATTTATATAATATATCATCCATGAATAAAGGTAAATAGTAATGGTGGTAGTGGTAAGTGCCTACTTATATTTATATTTTGTATCTTGAATTGTGTGAGCAGCAAAATAGGAGAGCAAAAGAGAGAGATGGAAATTCCACCCCATTTCCGCCGTACATAAAAGGTAGTTTAAGTGAGGAATTTATTGCCATAAATCTGGCATTTAAAAATTTTTGCTTGTAGAGGAAATAGAATAGGATGTATGGAGTGGAACACAGTTGGATGGAAGAATAGAATGGCACATTGTACACCCAACTAAACAAAACGTGCACAAGTCATTCTATTTTGGTAGTGCTTGAATTGTAGAGTGTGATATGTGAGATACTAATACTACTACTGTTATAATTACCATTGCTTTATGTATGGTTTATATGAGTAGTCCATATTTTACCACATGCATCATGATGGATGGGAATTAATGGAAATATTTACCTTATATGCCATTGAGACCGGGGCTCTCCTTGGAGAGAATTTCTCATGCAATTTCTCTAGTAAAAGGACATTGAATTCTGTGTAACGATTGACTTCTTTATGATTGGAAATTGTAGAGAAATATAAATACATATGTCTAAAGTTTTTCCGTCATTAGTGTATGAATCAACTGGAAGGAAAGATTTAAATGGTTAATATTCATACTTTCTTTGTAATTTGGACTAAATGTCTATACAGGTTTTGAGGACATTTTGCTTAATTGCTTGAGGGGTACGTGAACATGCATAAATATACAGATATATGTGTACCTCTGAAGCATTTCTGATGTGAAGGACGAAAAACCGTGTCAGAGCTGCAAGCAAACATTCCATTTCCGGTTTTGTCAAAACCGACTGTTCTTTAGAGAAATTCAGCAGCTGGAGTTCCTCTCAAGTCATATGCGTATTACTCGTATTTCCGCTAATTTTCGGGAGTTGCTGTGAGCGCTAATAAATTGAATTTGGCAAGAATAAAACATAAACCTGTGTTTGAAAAGTGCCTGAGTCAAACTGTAAACAAATCCATCGAATGCTAGAAAACAGTAAATGAATAGTACAATTGGGTGCACCAAAGTTCATGAAATTTGGTTAGGCTTTTTAACGCTAGAGCGCACAGAGAAAGACAGATACACACTTTTACTTGTACAGCCGAGAAAGTTTAGAAAGTACCATTCTAGCACAATAAATGAAATCCGAATTTCCAAATGATATACATTATCGTAATATATTGTTTTTCAGACTGGTATTGTTGTTATTATATTATGATGGCTTATTACGGGATTAATGTTGGTCGTAATTATACCCAAGCTTCCTGTTTCAAAAAAGGGATATTGCGCTCTGGGGCGCATTATCATAATAATAGTCTTTAAAACTAATTTCAGCCTGATTTGATATGGGAATGAAATGATGAATTCGTATGTCCACGTTCAATTTTCTCAAACTTTGCTCTCAATTATTTTGATTCCATAAACCAAACTGTTCTCATTGTGGGAAGTATATATAAGCCAAAAAAGTTTGATATGAAATTTTAATGAAGTTTTAATTTTCGACAAGAAATCCGCTCGGTTTCCTGTTTTGTTTAGCATTTCGAGTCTTCAAAAACGAAACAGTTTGTACGTAGTCAATTAAGTCAAGTAGTAAAAATTTCCTATGAATTCCTGCAACCATGTAAAACATTTACATATGTATAAATAGAAATATCGTAATATATACGTAAATACTTTTATTGCTGCTATTTATTGTAAAATCTTTTCCATTTTCTGCTTACTTATTCCAAACACCAAACACGGATCAATTCCATTTTTCTCCTTGTTACTCCAACTTCCTCCTGAATTTGAATTGAATTGCTTTCCAACAGGAAACAAATTTATTTCAAAGTTACAACATTCTTTAAGCATTCAAGCCGTCGTCTGATTTCAATCTTTGAACGAGAGAAAGTACTAACAACATAAATAATATGTATTCTAAGTATGCATAAACACTAACATTTCATCTATCTGGCAGCTTCACATGCATACTTAAATAGTTACTCAGCCAATCATATTTACATGATATTTCCCTATCTTCTCGTCTTGTTACACACAATAATTCATTCTCCTTCAAAAAAAACTAGAATAAATATCAAAGTATACATATGTAATAGTTGTAGTTGGTTGGTAGTCGTTGAGTCGAAAGAAAATAAGCAAAATATATCTCGTGTGCCAAACATGCCTATAATATTTTTTCTTCTCTCTACACTGTACATACAGTTTTCTTCAGTAAAATATTTTCATTATATGTATCTAGACGAGAGAAAAGCACGACTATTATTATGATCAAAACTAAAAACTTTCATCCCACACATAGCACAACAACTGCCAAAAGAAATCTACGACTTGTCTGCTCCTCCGACTGATACAAATATATCTTTGTAGAGTTGCTAGCTTCAGCAGCAGCCAACAAGAAAGCAATTTCAAATTTGAGTGGATAGAAGATTGAAAGCAAGCAAATGGAGGAGGTAATACTTAAAATGTGCTGGAATAAGAATGCATGAGTCCATCAACTTAAAAGGTCTACCTACTTATAACATAAATAGGTATATCCGAACCAAGTATGTATAATGATGTATTTATTCATTCCTCTATTCTCCTCCTTCCAAAAAAATATGATGAGCATATAAGTGTATTTCTACCTATTTATATGAGCTTTTTAAAAGGCTTCTTTTAGATATATATTTTTCTCTGGTTTTCCCTCACTACTCTTTACTTATTTTATTTTTTAAACTTATGTTGTTCACGTACATATTACATGCATGCATGCCCCTTTTTCTTACCCGCACCCAAGAGGCAAAAAGCAAGAGAGAGAGAAAAGAAAGAGGATTTGTTAGTATTGCATTATTGCTTCTTGGCAAGGGCCACAAACTCGTTGTTTTTTTTATCATTTTTGAGAGAGAAACAGAAAAGAGAGGCTTTGTAATACAGTAGAAGGAATATATATGCATAAGATGAAAAAATATGACTAGCAAGTTTCTCTGTGGAAAATTTGAAACATGAATCTATGCACATATCATATGAGCACTAGCCAGAAGGAAAGGTTCCAAAATCAGAACAGAGAAAAAAACACACAGTAAAAAGTATATAGTAAAAAAAAATAACTAGAGAAGAAGAAGAAGACCATGAATGAATGAAAATTCAAAATACACATCAATGTTACAAGAAACAATACAACACCAAAAGAGAATCAACATACAACACATTTCATAATAATGCTTTTGCGTGTCCTCCTATTTTATACAAAGATGGTGGTAGTGATGATGAAGACGACAACGATGATTTCTTATTCCAAAATGTAGTTCAGTCAAAAAGAATGGGCGACACATACAAGAGAGCCAGAGTAAAAAAACACACACACAACTTTTGTATAATATAATAATAGTAATAGCACACTTGCATTTATTAATGGTCGAGAGGAAAACAGACTGATCTACAACCAACGTTATTTCTTGCCATGTAATGTATATCATCACCACCAAACAATTCTCTCTCTTAACTCAGCAGCCTCTTTCCTCTACAACCACCACCATAGCAATCCCTATCACACCGACACAATTTCAGAGGTTCCTCCTCTGCTACTGAAGAAGAAAATCATGATAAGCTCAAGTGAAGCAAGTAAAGAAATAAGACTAAGTATATAAAAGAGAAAAAATTTTGTTTTTAAAAAATCTCACAGACAAAAGAAGAAATGTATAAATATAAAAGATGCTCAGTTTTTCTTCCAACTTTTTTTTGTTGTTCATATTTTTGTACAGGAAAGGAAGAGAAAGAAAAAAAGAGAGAGGAGAGGGGCTAGCCTTGAATTTATTGCACTGAACTACTTATTCAGTTGATCATGTTGCTCTTTTTTTACTTACTACTACTTCAGCACAGTTGCTACCGCTTTTACAGAAAAAATAAGAAGTTTGGGAAGAGTGTGTATAGCAAAAAAACGAGTACAAAGTAGGGACAGAGTGTGAGTGAGAGACTATATAAGGAAGCCAGTTGTCGTCATCCGTGGAAAAATATTTAACTTCAAAATGTATACAACGTTTATGGAAATGTCGGTGACTTGACTTTCTCCCTCATACGAAAAAGCGAGAGAGAATAACAACAACAGCGAAAGCTGGAAAGAGGGAGAAAGTCGACAAATACACTGTTTTTTTCTTCTTGCCTATTTGCGTGAGCTACTCGTCTTATTTTTCTCTCTCCCTCTTCTCTCTCTCTCTACATATTACATTTCATTACATTACATCACATTACATCACGTTATATTATTATCACAACAGGAAAATGTTGGTAGTTTTTCTTTGGAAAAAATATAAGCATGCCAAAAAAATAAGAAGTAGTGTAAGAGCTGTAGTCTATATAAAATTGCATAGCTCTCTCAAACACCAGTGGTGTTTTCTCCTGTACCATTAGATATTATATGGTTGGTTACTTTTTCTACACAGTCAGACAATAATAATGTGCAATGGTATAACATAACAGTAATAATAATATCTCGTGTGTAGTCATTCATACATACTGTATTTATGGCGGATGGAATAAATATTTTTTGAGTGACTTAACTAAATTTATACAATATTATATTCAAAGGAGGAGGAGGAAGGAGGATGCAAAGATGGAAGATTTGTAGACGTATATTCACCTTATTTGGTTCATCTACTCATTCATTTATTTATGCATTTTACAACAGCCGACGAAGATGAGGTTGGAGTTCTGAGAGAGAGGAAGAAGGAGTGAATTAAGCTTGGCTTTGTGTGATGATGATATGTGCATTTACATTGTAACATGGGCT
>JAQFXM010005337.1:0-15159 GCA_034693345.1 Entomobrya multifasciata | reverse complement strand
TAAATAGAAAATATTTGAATATCTTCATAATCATTAAAATGCACTACCAAAAAAGAAGAAGAGAGATAATTATACAACAATATATTTTCGACGGAAATAAATGGTCATCTTTTAAATAAAAGTGTCACAAAATATAGGCTGTGGCTTTAACATGAACAGGATGGAAAGAAAAAGTTAATGATTTTTCTGTTGGATGCATATATGGATGCATGCATGGATGGTTGACTGGTAAAAGTTATTAGTTGGGTCATTCATTTTAATTACATTTTTTCCCTTTGAGAAACAAAAGTTAACTATTTCAAGTCAAGTGACAAGAAAAAAAATATTCGGTTTTCCTTATAATTCAATTATGTATTTGAATTGTGCATTTTTGTATGCATTGGATTCAATCTAAAAATTAATGTTGAGCTAGTCACAAAACTGTGTAATTAATTTAATGATAGAACATTTAAAGAATTCAGCTTATTTTAAACGAATTTTTCTGAGAAATACACGTCGTCTTATCATTTAAGAGCTTGACATTTAAAAAAATGAGCAGATGGATAAATGGAATGGAAGATTCTGGATTAATGTCGCAGTTGCATTTTTCTAACATGAACATATCAAATATCATATCATAAACATCTTGTTTTTCCAAAGTACCCAGAAATAGGATACTAATTCAAATTCATGACCTAAGCTATTAAACAAGTGTATATATTGTGTGTGTATTATAATAGCTTTGTAAAAACTACGTTGTTGCAGACTAATTTGATGATATGATATGCAGCTGCGATTTTTTTAATCGTTGTCGTTGTCACGTACGCAAACTTATGCGCACTTTTTTTTTGCAGTACAGCGATATTAAAGTGATATACCTAAATTTTTAGTTTCCTCACTAGGTGTATATAGGCTTTCATTTTATTAGATAGATAGATAGATAAATTGAAAGATTTTTTTAAAGAGATTGATTGGTGTACTTAGTACTTACCAGACGGACATTCGCACTCATAGTTTAGATTTCCAGTGACCTTACAAGTTCCCCCGTTTTGGCAAGGAGATGGCTGGCAAGGGACAAAACGTGTGTCGCAACGTTGTCCAGTGTAGCCTTCTTGACATTTACACCTATAAAAAGAACAATGAATTTATATTAAACGTTTTTTTTCTATCTGAACTGTGTACATGCACATACATCAACTAAGTTGAATGATCTTCTGAACGAATAAATTCAGAAATGGCCTATAAATTTATAAAAAGTCGGTGAAACCCTACAAAACTAATAAAAACTCGAAAGGTAAAATTATTGCCGTTAACTTTTTCATCTTTTCAATATTAGTTTTTAACTACACTTAAATCAATAAATTGTGTCGTCTTTTTCGTAATAAATTTTAAAAATTAAAAGTTTGCTTTTTTAACGGTTACTTTCTTCATTCATTTCTCTTAAACTTTTGTTTTGTTTTTAAGATACACACTTCCTGGTTTGTAAACAACGTGCGTATTTTTTTGACAGTTGAAATCATTAAAAAATTATCAAACATGAACACATCCAAAAATAGACAAATAAACAACAAATCAGTGTATGCCTTCATTACATTTAAATTCATTTCATATCCAATAATATACATACACACGTACAAGTCAGTACACTAAATTTTGTTTTCGTTGTTCTTTTTTTTGTCCAGTAAAAAAAATTGAAGTAAACCAAATTGATAAGAAAAATATGCATTCTGTAAATGACCAGTTAATTATAAAAATCATATACGTACAAATTTAAACAATTAAAATATCAACTTACTTGTAACTCCCATAAACATTTGTACACGTGCCATGTATACAACTATTTTTATCCAAACACTCGTCAATATCCTTCAAACAATTAGCCCCTGTAAATCCCTGATCACAAATGCATCTATATCCCCTCCCATTATCTTGGGGAATACATTGAGCATCATTTTTACAAGGATTTGTCCCATTTATCGTGCAATGATCCGTATGCTCGCAATTAATTCCTCTATAGCCCGGACTACAATTGCAAACATAGCTGTCTAAAGACGTCAGTTTACAAGCGCCATTAATACAAGGTGACGATTGACAAGCGTTATCCAATTCCAATTCACAAAATGAACTGGTATATCCCACAGGACAGTCGCAAGCAAATGTTGGAGCTGCTTTGGGCTTTAAAACGACTCGACACGAACCACCATGTTCGCAACGCTGGGTTTGGGGAGTATGGCAGGGATTCGGGTACTGGCAATATTCACCGACATAAGTATGTGGGCATCTGTAAAAAAATTAAATATTTTTAATCCAGCCAAAAAATCATCAAGATCATCATGTCATTTTTCATTCTCATCCATATCCCTTTACAACAAAATACCATGCACATATACAAAAAGTGCCAGGAAAAATAAAGCGTGGGAATCTTGCACAGATTTTCGAGGAGAAGAAGATCATAATACACAGGACATCAAGTTAAAAGAACAAACGGACAGAAAAAAGATAACCATGTGTGTCTCTCAGGCTCATAGACTGATCTCTAGAGACACACTTGAAAAAATAAATAATATACATAACGGGTAGATATACATATAGGTCCATATACAATGGCAATATATTAGGCAGATGGGCTTATATACAAAATGTTTGCGTCCGGTCTTTACTTTGCGGTTAACGAATTTCCCTTCACATCGCACATACTTTTGTTAAAACAAGCATGGGATTATGATGCGAGGGAAATGGAGAGTTTACAGATATCAAATTATTTTTACTACAGAAAATATTTGTGAGTAGAGTTCATATAGTAAAAATAAAATGATAAGACAAGTGTTACGAGAGACGTTTTTTTTTGTTATGGTTTGCTTTTGAGAATTTTTTTGGTAGGTCCACACACTTTACAATGCACATGGCCTGATTTATGAAGAGATGATTAGTAATAAAAATGTAACGCTTTTTTAATTAATTGTGATATTTTTTATGCAAATGAAAGATGAGCAATATATAAAGTGACACGCGGTTATGGTTTTTCCCTGGGGAGGTTGGGCATGGGAAAAAATATTTATGATCTTGCGTATATTAAGTATGTGCACATGTGTTAATTATCTATGTAAATTAAATGGAAAAAATTATGTCATCTTGAGAGTTGGCGAAAAGGATGCTCTCACGGTTTTAATTTTTCTTTTTTGGATATTCGCAGAAAAAGCTTGTCTTTATACTTGGAAGAAAGAAGTTATTTGGGAAATAGGAAGTTTACTTTGCAAAAAAATATTTGTGCTTTTTCTTCCTGTTTACTTGGAACCGGTGTAAAAAAAAATCTGATATTTTAATCATGTTTGATTTTTTAAAAGAATTTTCCAGTTTAAACAAATACATTATGTAATTTAAATGCTTTACAGATGTAATATGGATATGTAGGCATGTTATGTTATGTACTGAAATGCTTAACTGCTCATGAGCAACGAACCATTTTGATTCATGATCATCTCTTGACTTTTTCGGAAGCTCCGAGAGGAAAAGAGATTATATTGCTATTTGCTAAACATGATGTTTAACTATTGAAAATGGGATGGGGAATGATGACATGCTCATTTACCACCATTTTGGTATTTTTTTATTACGTAATAAAAATAATAGCTAAGCTAACACTTTTTTTAAAAGCGTACTCACACCTTGTTTGGTTAGGATTTCTTGTGGAGCTACTTCACTTACAAATTTTTCAAAATGAAACATAATTCATCCGTGAAAGTGAGAAAAAAAATAAGAACAGAACAAGATCCTATTACAAATTTTTTCTTGATAACTTAATTTGCACACCTGAGAACATCACGTTACCTTTTTTAAGCTAATTAAGGTAATTTTTTGAAACTTTCTCAAAAAAAATTTTAACAAATATACAAAGTCTGTTAAGATTTAATTACTTGATAAGCTTATATAGCAAAAATAAAATTATGTATTTAAAAAACAAAGCTGTTATTCTTATAGCCTTTCCCAGGCTTTCACAAGATTGAAGCACATGTTCAATTTTGATGGTTTTGCGTGTGGCACCCCAAACAGCGACCGTCGGTGGTATGGTAAGCGAGATTAAAAGATGAAAAAAATGTCACAACGCCAAAAGCCATGTACAAAGTGCATTATCGCTTTGTCTACCTGTTACTTAAGGTTCATCTTTAAAATGCACTCATTATTATTTATCAATTTTTTTAAATGTATTACATGTGATTATTCCTTTTTAAGTATGGATGCATGTATGTATATTCGCCTTGTGCACTGTGCACAGCATGTCGCTATCATATTTGCAACTTTGCAAGAGAGAGAGGAAAAACAGGCCATTTGATTTGAAGATGTGATTTCACATTGCGTTTATCTGTCGTGGTATTGTTTAAAGTATGTTTGTATTTGTTTTGTTATCTTAACCAATTTATCCGAGATATTTTTATGGCTTATGGCGGTGTATATGGTGGTGTATATAGTTTTAATGAGGTTTAAAGATGAAAGGTGACGGGCCTCGAGGGAGATCGCTATTTTGTGTATTTGCATCTCTCTCTCAGCGTGACCTCATCTTGTCAAAAAAAATGTGAGGAGGTCTTGTTTATTTTTAAAATTTATGCATAAAACTAAAAGTCTCTTTGCATACAGTATATATATACATGTGTATATATACTTATCATTGTAAAAAATGGAGGACAAGCTAATAGTCTGTGTACTGTTAGTATATTTGCAAATAGTTATTATTTCTAAAAGGAAGATTATTCTTAGAACAAATCTCTTGACAAAAAATTTACAAATAGACAAGACAGTAAACCATGGGAAAGGCGTTGACTGTTAGAAATGAAAACGCGCTTAGGTGAGAATTTCACAAGAGGTGGTGGTGTTTTAGGAAGAGGTGGTTAGATTAGCACCAAATATGTCAATCAGAAAATATACAGCAATTTAATGATTTAATCAAGCTTTAGTAATAAATGTTTTAAAGTTATTCAAGTTATCGTTATCATCGTACCAGGGCAGGAGGGGTAACTGATCTATCCAAGAATATAACTGTAATATGTCATTATATAAATAAACTGTCGTCAAAACTTTTAAAATATTTTTAGAACTTGGGACAAATTATTTCGGAAATTAAAATTTAATTAATTTCCAATAAAATTGTAGTAAATAATCAGAGTGAATATCTAACAAGTCAAATAAATCTTGCGAGCAAACTTAATTCCAAAGAAATGAAAAGTGAATCTTTCAACGAAATTCATTAGAATAAGTTAGTCGGCAAAACCAACCGCATAAACTTTAGAGTAAAATCTTTTAATCATTTTTTTCTTCAATTTATGTGGATAGCTAGTAGCTTTTCCACAAAGGAGATAATATGATAATAATGATAAGTGTTTTATCTATTTTGTTTTAATGTTTTAGTCAAATCAACTTTTGCTGGAAGCTCAAACAAAAAAATCTGTTTTTCATTGGAACTGCGCCTTTTGCTTGTCGCTTTGTAAAAGTAAAATAATTTTTTCCTGTAAAATTCACCGCTCAGGTGCTGGTTGCTCAGGTAGGTATCAATATCATTAGTAACATCGCAAGAAAAAAAACGACAGAAGGAGAGAGAACGACACGAGCACACCTGCCCAGTAAAGAATTTTTTGGGCAACAGGTGGTGAATACGAATACAACTAGCCAAGAAGCTAATACCTAAAACTAAAAGGGTTAAAGTTTTTTTGGTTAGAAAAAAATCTCAAGAACACAAGAACAAAGCTTACACTTGCATTATCCCAAGAAAAACCAAATGCAAACCTTTGGACAAGGCAGAAAAAATGGGTGTTCTGTTCAGTCCATCGGCTATTTTTTTTGGGGTATCCATATCAGTATCATAGCTTTGTATATAACTTTTGACTTTGCATTTTGTACTTTTTTTGAGGTTTGGTTTTCTTTCTTGGATAAATGTATACCTCTTCAGGCCTGTTTGTTTCTTGTTTGCTATTATCACAAAATGTTTTATTACGGCCGCAGCCGGGCATAATTTTTACACAGAAAAAAGGTAACATGTTGCTTATACGAGAGAGGATATTATGACCGTGTTAGTTTTCATACCATTTTTATTAGTGGCACTTGATGTCATAATAGCATACATGGCCTTATTTTCTTTAAGAAAAATTCGCAAAATACATTAAAAATTGAAGGCGTTTAGATTTTTTCTAATAAGCATATATTTATTTTGGACAAGAACGGAGAAAGGAATTCTTAGGCTGTAAGGTATACTAACAATTGAACAATGCTGGTTTATGTACAGGTATTTTTAGGCTTGGCTTTTGGAAAATTTTCTGCATTATCATTCCAATCTGATCAAAATATCAAGCTGAAGAAGAAGAATGATGATCACATCACATTCACCAGCACCACCAAATCAAATAGTCAATTATTTCTTTTTACACTTGACGCTATACACTGTGATGTGATGTGATGCACATTGCATACCTAAATAGTTTTCAAAGATGAATAGGCTTTTAGACCCAGCAACAAGAAAACCGACACCGACACTTTTTATGTATGCGATTCACATAAACATAAAATGAAAAATAGGTATATATGCAAAATATACATATGTCCATCCGTTTTTAACTAACAATCTATCTATCTTGCTTATTTATCGCTGCGGTGCGGTGGACGGATGGACGGACGGTCTAAGCCGAATGCCGAAAGTAAAGGAAGGCTTTAAGTTGGCTGGTCAGCAAGTCAAGCGGGTTTAAATATTAATTATCTTCATCGCGTTTTTTTGCAATGTAATAATGTTTGAATGTAGCAGCTAGCACCCATCATCATCTAAACCAATCGTGATAGCTTGAGTTTATTATGTATTTGTGAAGAAAACCACAAAAGGTATGATTATGTATTCTTAATTTTTTAACCCTTTCTTTTTTAACCATTGCAATATATTGCGTTATCCTGTGAAAAAATGGAATACAACTTGTAGAAAGACAAAAGGCAGCACATACGATTGACGATATTTTCTTGGAATATTATTTTCTCACCCTACTTATTTCTCTCGGATGATTGCCAAATGTTTTGAGTAGAAAGTGGAATGGGTATAATAGGCATATTTTTTGGAGATTTGATAAAATGTATCACTTTGTAAATATCCATTAACATGTCAGCAGGCCAGTAAAAAAATTTGCATTTACATTGAAAAAAATTACTATATTTTGAGGATTCGGATTGGGAAAAAATATTTAAAATTGGTGGAAGTAGACTAGACTCAGACGACTGGACAAAGTATAATGAATGGGTTTGGTAGGTATTAAAAAATTGTTTTTCAGTCTATCAATTTATTTATTTTTTGCAAGGCTTTTCTTCTCAGGAAAAACATAGGTTGTAAGATGGGAGATGATCCATTAATATTTTTTACTATCTCACGCCACGGCGCGGCGGTGTGCATCGTGTATATCATCCCATTTTTACCTTTTGTGGTTTTTATTTTGTTTCTCTTTCTATGAGACAAGTTTAAAAGGTTGTTTTATTTTAAATGTAAAATTTTAAAACAAAAGGGAAGATGAAAATGTATCGGGTCAGATCAGATCAATGTGTATAGTGGGTGGAGTTGGCGTTGTCTTGTATATTTTTTATGATTTTTTTGGGTGTAGGCAGGAGGAGGGAAATGTTTGTAAAATTGTAGTACAAGTTTAACATTTTGCTTTTCCTTTTAAAAAAATTGGACATTTAATGTATCGGTATGTATGTATATTAAACATGCCACACACACCAAAGTTGGATAAAAGCTTGTCAAATTAAAAGAGTAACAGATTTTATAAAAATAAAAGATTAGACCACACCACCGCAACCGTCGTATCATTTCATATCATTTTAGAATGCCAATAGATAAACAAATCATTGTACAGAATTTCTGATTTCAAAGAAATTAAAAAGATACATACATGAAATTTATTAGTTAAATCCATGTTATTGTTTCAGATGAAGAGAAGCTATTGCGATTGAAATATCTGCATAAGTATTTAACCCTATTTTTAATGTAGACATTTTTAAGAGCGCTTTAAATTGTCAAAAAAATACTTTGCATGCAAATAAATACTGCGCATTTAACAAAGTAATTTTCTAAATCTCCATAAAAAAACATCTCGCGTGACTTTTTTTCACAGAAATATTCTTAACAGAGATTTAATATTTTTAGTACAGGTTTACAATAGACGCTTGCTAGATTAATAACTGAAATGGGATATTACGCACGAATGGATACACAGTACATTTGGTACACATGTTTTATTTTCTGAGATGAGCAATTTTCTAGCTTGTTATTCAAAAAAATTAAACATTTTGACAAGAAAAGTATTGACTTCAAAAAACTGCTATCAACCAATATGATACACAGCACCAATTGCAAAAAAAAGTATAATGCCTTATAAAACTTGCCTCCAGCCTTATCAAATTCAAAATACTTTGAAAAATTTGATACCCAAGTTATCTCAGCCAAATAATCTGATCCGATATTATCATCATTTTTTCATCTCCCAATCATATTCATTGATCTGATTTTATTTTGATCTTTACAAAAAATTCCATACAAAACTACTCATCATCAAAAAACAAGGAAGCCTTTTTTGAACATATATTTCCTCTTTTGTTTTTATTCCTCCTCTAATCACCTTCTTTTAACTCCGTCCCGTCATCTCATCTCATCAACTTTTTATATAATATTCATCTACACACAGCAGCCATAAGACATATTAATATACACACACGCGATATCCATGTACACTTTCAACCCTTTCATTTCAATACCCACCACTACCACCACCTTTCTTGATTACTCCTCACAAAACACAAATATTTTCATCAGAATCACACACACACACACAGTCAACTCAACTCAGAGAAAATAGCCACAGGGCATATTTTATTCTCTTTTTCTTCCTCGGTTCATTACGCTCATCTTTCTCATCTCAAAAAATATATTGTTATCCATGTCCATGTACTGTCTTCTCTAACCTGGCCACCATCATCATCTTCTTCATAATAACTATGTATACAGTGTAATAGCGATGAAATGATCCACAAATCCCCTCCAGGGCCAATTCTCACTTTGCCTGCTAAACACCACCATCCTACCCCTCTCATGTTAAAAGATCCCGTACCCCATCCTTTTTATCCAGCTTATTTAAACCTTGTCTCACTTCACCCCAAAATATACAAACTGCCTCAAACTATATTCCTTAAGGCTATATGCACTATACACTATAACATGCATACATACATATATTTTTCTGTTTTGTTGCATGTTCTAATGTACATCCTGCAGCCCCAGAAGAACAACAACAGTTGTTTATGATATGTGTTGCCCTAGCCCTCTATACACATCATCAACATTTTCAACCATGCCATGCCAGAGATATCGAGGTCCTCTCCTCTCTCCTCCGCTCAAAACCGTGGGAACGGCTTTGCCGACTCTACGTCCTCTTCTCTCTCTCTCTAATCATCATTATCATCATCATCGTCATCATCCTCATCACATCACGACACCACTGTAAAGGGGCATGAAAACCAACCACTACCACCATCCATACCACAACACCAACCAAACCAACATCTCAAAAAAAATCCATCCATTGCATCTTCTTGACTTGGTTGAAAAAAAAATTCTTTGGTTGTTCAGCTCTGAGTCTGGTTTGGTCGCTGACAAGACAAGAAGAAAATCAAGCCAACAAAGTTGATGCGATGTACACAGGATTTTTTTCTTCTGTAAACTAATATTCCATGCCATCATGCATGTATGCATTTTATAAAGAAGAAAAAGACACAGAACAAGAAAACTTGTTATATGTGATGTTATGCAGATGTGAAGAAGTTGCGTGTGTATAAAAAGTATATTCATGTAACTTAAGTTGCAGTTGGTTTTAAGGGTGGATGAGGAATATTTTTTAGTGTTATGTAAGTAAACCGGGTATATTAGGATAAAAATGGGAAGGTATGTGTATTAGGTATATAGACAAAATATATATTAGCCTAGTACCAATACTACCGCCATGTTGAATATTTTTTTTGAAAGATGAAAAGGTATGTTTTTTAGGGATAAAGTTTTTGCTGATGAGATTATGATCTTTAAAGATGATCATCAGATTTTTTGGATGATGACTTATTGATTGGATGGATTGTCTAAGATTTTTTTTTGAAGCGGTCATGTACCAGACAACAATGTAATGTATGGTGTATTGCAATGCAACCTGCTGTTAAATTCTTAAAAAGGAAAAAAAATATGATTTTTTAAGGAACATTTTTTTGGGATGTGATATGAACTTGTGAAGTTCGTTCGTGCTAATGGATTTCCTTTTTAATTTAACAAGAGAAATGAAATATGTTTGTGTTTCTACTTAAATAACGTGATATGATAACCACTTGTTGTAAAATGAGAAAAAAATGAAAGCGGTGGAATTTTTAGAAGCATTTTTCGGGTTTCTTTTCGGCTTGAAAAAAAGTCTTCTTGCCACTGCCACTGCCGCCGGAAGTATTAAGAGAGGATTTAGCTAAGTTGTTGAAGAGTTTTAAGCAGGTACTTTGTAAAGTAAAGTGAGATGGATGAGAAGTATATTTTTTAAAGAAAGTAAATACACTTCCGATCACGCATGGCTTGGCATTAGCTTGGATTTTTTTTACACAGGTTAAGTTACATAATAAATTGAAGACAAGTCAATTAGACATGTAAGCAGTGAACATTAACTTGTAAGGTTGCTGTGATTTGATTTGAAATTTTTTTTTAAAGAAAAAAAGTGTTTTGTACCGACAAAAAAGTAAAAAGAAGGAAATACCAAGTGAAAAGAGTAAGATGACTTTGCATTATAAAAAATACAGGTATTGTTGTATGGATTTTGGATGGAAGGCTAAAAATAGACGGGATTTTTTTTTGTAAATTTGGTAAACTTACTCGCAATACGCTTCTCCGATTCTACTTCCTTGAATACATCGAGCGCCATTTTTACATGGGTTTGGGGAGCACGATAAACCTGTAAAAAAAGGAATACAAATCATTAAATTAGTTAATCAAACAAATTAAAATTAAATGATAATTGCCACATAATTTTGATGTAATTATCACTGAGATAAGATAAGATGCATGTGAATAAGAAGATGCTTGAAGCTTTTTTCTTCTTCGTGACTTTTTAACGTGTTCAATGGGCCATATATCCTTTTTGTCTTTTTTACTGTCAAAAGAACATTTTCCATGCAAAGCATCCAACAAACCACCCTCACATTTTCGTTAACTCACCCCTTCCACCACCACCACCACCGAAAATCTACCCTCATTCATAATAATTCATGTTACATTTAAATATGTGGCATGGGATGATAGGGTTTTTTAAATTGTTGGAGTTTAACCGGAAACGTCGTGTTGTGACTCTCTACATGTTTTGAGACTTGACTAGGTTATTGTTTTGTAAATGGGTTGCTTTGGTCCTGGGAAAAGTGGCAGGGCAGATGAAAATAAAATTGTGATGCATGTATGTTTCGTAATCTAATAGCAAGTGTGGGAACTTTCAGGAATGGACTGGAGGGCTAATCCGACCGAACCGATTTATATGGATTTTTAAGAAACGTTACAATTTTTTATAAAAAAGTATATGAGATTGCGTGCGTGTCCCATAAAAAAATGTAATGCAATTGTGGAAAAAGTCAATTAGTTTGAGTGACTTTAATTTACTTTGGATTCAAAATTAAATCTGGTCATTTAGTTGGAATAAACTAGATTAAAATTTATGACGATGATAAGTGATATAGTTAAAACTAAATATTTGAATCAATTAAGACCATAAATGGCCAAGTGGACCTGTATCTGTACTAATTCAATATTCTAAAAAATTGCATTTAAAAATAAAGTAGCGTTCAAGCTTACATTCCAAAAAGTTTTACAAAATAAATACGTCTATTTCATCGATCAGTCTAATCAGTCATCTTCTCATTAAAAATTATCCAACAAAGTTTCAAATGACTACTAAAATTGACACTTTTACAATCATGTTTACTATACACATAATATACACACACTTTGTACTTCCATTCAATTGAAAATTGTAACAAGGGAATAAGAATTACTTTTTTTGAAGTGTGACTTTTTGTCCTTCGCTTAACTCCCATAAACAAGCCATAACACTCATCATAATCATAAACTTGTCTTAAATACACCTTTAAAATCCCTGCACAAAACTTCAAAAAAATATATATTACATTTTACCTAAAATGGTATCTTGTTGACCCAACATCATTTTGGTTAAATATCCTATTACCATTCACTAATAAAACTTTTAAAGCTGAACTTTATGGTTATAGCTTTATTTATAAAATTTTTACAGCCTAAACTACCTAGTAAACTTATCTGCATATAAATTTTGTCTACTGTACTGTACGCCTTATGTCATCACATGCACATCCTCCTTTTATATATCATATCATCATTATCTTCAAGCTCATAAACCTTTAAAAGTGACAAATAAGTTGTTATTCAAAACTAAAAGCTACGTCTCAAATAAAATCATTTGGGTATCAATTTTCCTTATCATCGAAACACTAACCATCATTTATATAACCAAGTATCCAAGTATTTTAAATTGAAACGCAATAAAAATCTCTCCAATTTCCTTTTCCTCCAAAAAATAAAATCATCATCTTAGCACGTACATAAAACTCTAGTAATATTGACACAAGTCACAAGACACATGTCAAACCATCAACTCATTTGTTTTTACATTTTTATTTCTCTCCCATTTAACTTTTATTGGATGTTTCCCTGAATCTTATGACATGACTCGTTATGACCATTAAAATCTTCTGGCGCATGCCATGCCAATGCCATCGCCATCATCAACACCACCGGCTACACTGACCACTGGTCTGGTCGAGTCGAGTCGAGTTCATTGCTATTTGGTTTAATTAATCTCTGTATACACACCATACTTGAAGGTTCATTATTATTTTTGGTTGTGATGATAAGAAAGTGTGTGTGTATATTTAACTGTGCTTATGTTTTGTCATGTGTCGTGTCGATGTCGACGATGAGGATGTCATGATTTGGATTTGGACATGTGCAGAGATTTTTACATTTTTATTTTTCTGGTCAGTGTAAACTATTTCATCAGGAGTATCCCACGCTCTGATTCTTGCTTTATCAGCAGAATAAATGTTTGGATAATGTCCATAAAGGTCCATGATGGACGATGCTTATGTTCTGGGTAATCATTTTTTATTGTAATGCTTGTATATAGTATACATAGATACATGGCTTATATGTATGATGATTATGATAATAGGTGAAACTATGTAATAAAAAAAATGATGAAGAAAGTCAAGTCAGAGTGATGCTGAGTCATGTTATGTAACAATCAGTGTAGGTTTTTTTTGGAAAAAAATGAAAGGCTGGGTATAAAGGATATGCATGGGTGCAGAATGTACCTGAGACCCGGATTTCACCCGAAGCGGAAAGATGTTGGGCAGGATAAGCACGAGAAAAAATTTTTGGGAGTAAAAAATGTTATGCTTTTTGATGTGATACAAGTTGGTAGCAAGTTTTCTTTTAAAATTAAGGAAAATGAGTTAACGAACCATGAGAAATAGTAACAGGATGACTCATACATAACAATGGTCACGAAAAGTTAAAATAAACATATGGATGGGAAATATCACACGTCATATTATTTTGTAGAGTAGACCAGTAACCTAAGAGGTTCAAATGAGTTCCAGGTGCATTGGTTTTGGGAAAGATAAGGTGAAAAACACGATGAAACCTGAATGAGAATATCTATTTGTTTTGGAATTAAAACAGGAAAAATTGTTTGGAAGAGAAATCGGTGCTACTTGATTACTGGAGTATAATAAACTATGAGTATAAAATTCAGGTCATCTAAATATTTGTAAGAAAACGTTGTAAAATTATTTGATTGCATATGAGTAGGAAATGATGTATCGGCATCGGCTCGGCTACAGTTTCTAATAAATTGTGTACAAGCTTATCTTTCTGATATGTAGTGTGCATACAAATTTCATGTTAAAAATAGGAAACATGTTTTTGCAACAAAGAAAACTGGTGTAAAATTTAATATAAATGAAGTGATGGATGACGTATTGAAAAAATATTTGTTCTTTGAACGTATTTCATGTTTATTTTTAGTGTTCAGTAACATACTTATAACCTGGATTTGTAATGGGAAAAAGTAACAGTTTATCTGTTACAAAGTAATGATGAGGTTTATCGTGTGACTTGACCTGAATTAAAAACGTTTTCTGGAAAAGACTTGTCATATTTGAGCTTTCTTTGTTTTTTACATGAGCTAATGACACCTGTTGTAATCATGAGGTCTTAACTTTATAAAAAATATTACTACTCATCATACTTTAAAACCATCATAGGAGTCATTTCCGGTAATTAATTACATCGTTTTATAAATTTCCAACTTGCTTTACAGTTTATACAGAGCTGCATTTATTAACACAGGATGACCTACAGATCGGAAAATCACTTAACCATACGAAATATTCAATGAAGCATCTAATTCCATCAAAACCATCTTCTCCACCAAGCAATTGTAATATATTTTTTCCCCAAAAATCTAGATCCCATTCCCATCAAAAACCCATCTCAACAAAAATTACCCAATATTACATATCTTTTTATATTTATTATTCTCCATGATTCCCCAAAAAAACGTTATAAAAACATTCCATTGTTATCTATTATCCCATACATCCTCAAAACTCAACTTCCAGTTCACCTATTCTTAAAAATCCTATCCCCCCAAAAAAAATGTAATAAAAATGAACAATAAACTATCTAAAATCCTTAAAAATGGTAAAAAAAAGATAAATTTTTGATATTTTTCATCCCAAAAATACATTTCTTCTTTTGCTACAATAAAAACCATTTTATATTTTATTTCCCAAACAAAAAATAGTTACCTTATCTATCTCACAAACCACCATAAAAGCAATTCATAATAAAAACTTCATCCTTTTCATTATTCTTTTCAGTCGGTCGGTTTGGTACTCTACTCTACTTTTATAATATCCAGAAAAGTATCCTTAATTGTAAAAACAACCTAGTTTCTTCTTCCATCAAAAACCGTGTAACACGAAAAAATATACTTTAAAAATTGTAACATTTACAGAAATCCTTGTCAGTAGAGTCTAGACACATGCAACACCCCAATA
>JAQFXM010005336.1:0-15160 GCA_034693345.1 Entomobrya multifasciata | reverse complement strand
TGCATCTACCGTAGATCTACGTACAGTAATGTACACGTCACTTCATATTACTTCTGTTTCTGTGCATAAGTTCTAGTTATAAATCTCTGGGCATACCACATACATCATGCTTTCAAGTGGTTTCATTGATGTTACACGTACATTAAAATACTTGTTCACGTTCACACAAATATTCATTTTCCCATTCACTTCAACTTGACTTTTTAATGGGAAGCAGCAGGTTAGAATTTGAGTGCTCTGCTAAGAAATTTTTTAATGCACAATAAAAAGTTAACGTTTGTTTTTAAAACAGTTAAAATTTCATTTTGGATGGTGATTTAAATGTGGGGACTTAAAACTGCTGCATTGCTGTTTGCATTGGTTGAG
This sequence comes from Entomobrya multifasciata, assembly GCA_034693345.1. NCBI lineage: Eukaryota > Metazoa > Arthropoda > Collembola > Entomobryomorpha > Entomobryidae > Entomobrya > Entomobrya multifasciata. The sequence continues at coordinate 14,794 of JAQFXM010005336.1, read as the reverse complement.
CTGAGTTGCAATTTAGCAGTGTAGCAGCGGCAGCAGCTGATGTGGTGTAGTGAATAAAATTAGATTGGATGAATTACTGACATCCGGGGTTCCAGTTTCAGTTTCCAGTCACATCGAAAGATATAAAAAACTATTTGGATAAGGGAAGTGGGGTAGTTGGAGGCAGAGGGCAGAGTTCTGTTAATTTGCAACTGAGATTTTGGTGATTGTTGAGGTAACATTACTGAGATTACATTACTTGAACACACTTTGACTTTACAGCATTTAACACTTTGATAACTAGGTAATCTGTATATATATAATTGACTTGTTTTATCTTTACAGATTTGTGAAGTTTTTGAGATTGGTAGTTTTGTAGAAGACAATCAAAAATGGTCCCTCCAGTGACGAGGGATTCCTCCACGGGATCCATCACTCTTCATCTGCCTGAAGGACAAAGTCATCATACCCACCACCATCATCATCATAATCATCAATTGATAAAGCCAAGTTCTTCCATAAACTCAGGTTCATCCATGTCTAGTCGGCAGGTATACATTTTAAAAGGGGAAATATCCTTGTTGCTGTGTAGTTTACGGAGAAACTCTCAGCAGAGATGGTCATCACACCAGCAAGATCCCAAGAATGATTATCCTTTATTAAAACAACTGCAAGCTTTGAAGGAAACTCTGGAGTCCGAATTGAAACTGTGCATGTCCCGAATGTCCAAAGATGCTAATTATTTTCTGGTCCCTTTTCTGGATGTGATTCGTTCAGAGGATACTTCCGGTCCTATTACCGTTATGGCTTTGAATTCAGTTGAGAAGTTTATTTCGTACGATTTGGTCCATGAGTATAATGGAGGAACTGCAGCAGTTGAAGCCATCACTGATGCAGTTATCCACGCCCATTTTGTATCCTCAGACTCCGCCTCAGATGAACTAGTCCTTATGAAAATTCTGCAGGTGCTTCATCGTCTTTTTACCTCGAGGGTGGGATCCCTTCTTTCAAATGAGGCTGTTTGTGAGTTAATGCAAAGCTGTTTAAGAATGTGCTTCATTGAACGGGCTAACGAGTTGCTGAAAAAGTCTGCAGAAACAGCGCTCCACGACATGGTCCACGTTCTCTTCATGCGTGTCAAGGAATTTCCTGTAATTTTTGGAAAGAAAATGAAAAGTGCCGATTCAACGTACAATTTAGCTATAGAAGTGAATGAGGATAGTCCAAGGCATGGTCCATCAGTTACAACAGCTGCTGCAGAAAAAACTCTGGAGGATCCTCCACAAGAAATGCCACAGTCAGTCAGTCCCATGCCCCCAGAGGTACAAGTGTCAGCCCACATTGACTCTCCAACAAGTCCATCAGCTGCTATTGCAATTGACATTGGGGAAGGAGAAGAGGTTATCGACGGTCAGGTGCTATCCGCTATGGGGACGCCTGTAGCAAACAGGCTTCCAGAGATACATATTGAGCATCCCACTCCAAAAGATGCTACTCCCCGAGCCAACCTCAATCCAAATGTAGTCGAGTTTAAAAACAAGCGAGGAATCAAATTTACCAATGCCTCATCATCACAAGACATTCCAGAGGAGGAGGAAGAAGAAGGCGGAGCTACTAATAACATTGAAGAATCATCTGGAGATATGCAACAGGATCCCGCGTCCGCGTCACCCGAAGAAAACAAGACGGTGGCGGATGATGAAGCGAGAAGGCTCAATACACCTTTTGGAATCCCTTGTGTTCGAGAATTGCTACGATTTCTTGTCAGCCTTATCAATCCATATGAAAAGCAAAACTCGGAAATGATGGTCCATCTGGGTTTGAAGCTGTTATTAGTCGCTGTAGAATCCGACATGGATGGTATAGCCCGTCACCCTCAACTGGCGAACATTGTGCGAAATGAATTTGTCAAACATTTGATTGCTCTTCTCCAGTGGCCGCAAACAAATACCGTTATCCTTTTAAATGTGATGCGCATAATTTTCATAATTTTTGAAAGTATGCGTCACTCGATGAAGTATCAATTAGAAGTGTTTCTTACAAAAGTGATGGAGCTCATAGGAGATCCCAGTAGTAGTCATCATGTACAAGGTATGCCTCCTGGTCATCATCAACAAGGCCATCTTCCAAATCAAGGTCAAACTTGGTGGAACTACGAGCAAAGGGATATAGCACTAGATTATCTTATTCAACTCTGGAAACTACCCACGCTTGTGACAGAGTTGTACTTGAACTACGACTGTGATCTTTTTAGTTCTAATCTTTTTGAAGATTTAACCAAACTTTTGAGTAAAAATGCATTTCCAATGCAAACGGGTATCAACACTATTCATCTTCATTGTTTGGATGGACTTGTTTCCATTTTGGATGGGATTGAGGCTCATTGTACCACTCGCCTCACTTCTGGAACACCATCTGCCAATATTTCTTCTTCAATTAATTCCGATGAGTCTAGCTGTTCATCAGTGTTTTATCATGATTTTGAGCCGAATGAGGTGCGATTTGAGAAATATGCTGCTGCAGCAACGGCATCAACTGGAGGGGGTTTGGAGGAGGGGGAGTGCCTCCTTCCAACTCATGAACAGCTTATGGCAGTACGACACAAAAAGAAAATTTTGCATTCGGGTTGTGAGCAATTTAATCAGCATGCTGGTAAAGGAATAACATTTTTACAAAGTCAAGGCCTCTTGTCAAATCCACTTGACCCCACTGAAATGGCACAGTTTTTAAGGGATAATCCACTCCTTGATAAGAAGACAATTGGCGATTATATTTCTGCAAAGAAAAATCATGAAATTTTGAAAGGATTTGTGCAGTCATTTGAGTTCCAAAATGTACGTATTGATGATGCACTTCGCACCTTCCTGGAAACATTTCGACTTCCTGGTGAAGCCCCTTTGATATCCCACATTTTGGAAGAATTCGCCGACCACTGGTTCCTCTCCAATCAATGTCCTTTTGCAAATGTTGATTGTGCATTTACGCTAAGCTATGCCGTCATCATGCTCAACGTAGACCAACATAATACCAACGCCAAGAAAAATAGTAATTCGATGACTGTCGACGAATTCCGCAAGAATTTGAAGGGGGTCAATGGTGGACAAGATTTTGATCCTGGAATGCTTCAACAAATTTATAATAGCATCAAATCCGAAGAAATTATAATGCCTGCAGAGCAAACAGGACTTGTCAAAGAAAACTACCTTTGGAAAGTGATGCTGAGGAGAGGGGTAACCTCAAAAGGGAAATACCTTTGCCCCACCACAGATGAGGGACTTTATGACCACGACCTATTCAGTCTATCATGGGGTCCTATTGTTGCCGCCTTGTCTTTTATATTTGACAAGACTCAAGACACTGCAATAATTCACAGGAGTTTAAACGGTTTCAAGAAATGTGCCACCATTTCCGCCCACTATGGAATGTCCGATGTTTTTGATAATTTGGTCATAAGTTTATGCAAATTTACAACGCTTCTTACATCCGCCGCTGCAGCAAGTGGTAATCCTGCGGCAACAGCATCCGAGTTGGGGTCAAGTATCAAAGCTCAAAGTGCTTGTAGATCGGTCTTCCAACTTGTTCATAGACATGGTGGAATTCTACGGGAAGGATGGCATAATTTTATTGACTGCCTTATAGCCTTATTCAAAATGCAGTGCTTGCCAAAAATCCTCACAGAATCGGAAGACTTCACAGAGCCTAGTGGACGCTGCAGTTTAATTCGTGGAAGTACTATTACAGCTCCTCGCGTGGAAACCGGACTGTTGAGCAGTCTGTACTCTTATATTGCTTTGAGTTCTTCAGATTCCTCAGTTGGCAATAAGAGCATGATTGACGAAGAGGAACTGAAAAAGAAGACGTGCACACTAATTCGGGAATGTCAACCAGAGTTATTGCTTTCCGAGTCAAAATTCCTTCCATTGGACTCTCTGAATGAACTAGTGAAGAATCTGATTTATACCAGTCCTGTGCCAGAAAACAGTGGAGTGTCCGTACAAAGAAGAGGAGTCAACAATAATAATACTCCAGGGGGTGGTGGCAGTAAACAAGATCAGTATGATGAAGATTCGGTTGTTTTTGTGCTGGAAGTCCTTATCAAAATTTCTATACAGAATAGGGATAGAGTTATGGTTTTTTGGGATCCATTGAGGGAGCATTTGTTTTCCATGATTTACGCAGCTGCCGCTGGCGACATGCCGTATATTTTGGAGAGGTCGACAGTGGGGCTGTTGAGACTGGCTTTGAGATTGATGCGGAAGGAGGATTTATGTGGAGTGGTAAGTACATAACATAGCGTATATTCAACATTATTTTTGACGGGAGGAAATTTAATGTTTCGACTTTCTTTTAAATTTCAGGTGCTACAAAGCCTTAAAATTTTGCTCTACCTTCGACCCACTTATGTAATGCAGCTTAGTCAACAAATGAGCTTTGGCCTTCACGAAATATTGAAAACCACCGCTGCTAACATTCACAGTAGGGAAGAGTGGACAGTGATATTTGCCTTGTTGGAGTACGTCGGTGCGGGGCGGGTTCCCACTGGCAATGCCTTCAATCAACCACCCATTGTCAATCCCCAGCAAGTTTTATTAAGCTCCACTGTTGACGGAGGTAGCGATCCAAATCTAGTAAATTCAATGGAGAATCAAGGTGGTGGTGGTCAAGGACTTCAGCATTCCCTGTCTCAAGATCCCTTGACAAATACTGGTAATCAGATTCTTGGCTACAGTTCCGGTTCCGATAGAGGTTACACGTCTGACTCAGAGTTGGAAGTGAAATCCCAAAATTCCTCCAGCCAAACAAGGGTGTCCAGCGTTAGTCCAGCACAAAGTTGGATTCTCCTCACTCATAACACTATTGACGACACTGGAAACGGAAGTACAACAACAACGGTATCGTCTCCTTCTAGGAAACCGATTGGTCAAATTCCTCAACAGCAACCTCAACAGATTAGTTTCACGCCAGATCCCAAAGCTTTGTTGAAGAGTTGTGAAACGCTTAGCTTTCTTGTCAGAGATGCTGCGCACATTACTCCAGATAACTTTACTTTATGCGTTGGTGCTATCAGAAGCTTTGTGGAAGCTTGTTCTGCCAGACTTGCTAATAAAAGCAATGGGAAGGATTCCAGTAGTAGAAAACTGAAAAGGGGTAAGCGATATCATTCTCCAGAACATGGGGGTGGGGGACAATCCTCAGGTATTCCAAAGAGCAAGACATTCCCATCTTCAACAAATAATGCGTCTGCCTACGATGCGGATTATGAGAGTGATCCAGAAGCTGACCAGATTGCTGCGAGTCATCAGTGTTCCATTCAGGTTAGTTTTCTTTTTAAAAAATCAAAGGCAAAAACACTATAAATTCATTCTTGTGCTTAAACTTGAAAATGTTTATGTTTTCAGCTTTTGGATTTACTGCACACGCTTCACACAAGAGCATCCCAGATATTCCAATGGTGGCAAAAGGAAAACATGCAGCAAGCCACAGCCGAGTCCCTGTGGACCCTCGGTTGGAAACCACTTTTGCAGACCATTGGCATTTTGTGTTGTGATGGTAGGAAGCAAGTGCGTACCACAGCACTCACCTACTTGCAACGTGCTCTTCTAGTACACGACCTCCAACAGTTGGCTCCTCCCGAATGGTACTCCTGCTTTGATGAAGTCCTCTTCCCACTAATGACCCGTCTACTTGAGCCTCTCAATCCTTTGGATCCTCAGGGAATGGAGGAAACTAGAATGAGAGCAGCAACCTTACTCTGCAAAGTATTTCTACAACATCTTACCCCACTCTTGGGACTGGAAGGCTTTAGCACACTCTGGATGGAAATTCTCTCTGTGATGGAGAGATACATGAAATGTGACCAGCAAAAGTGTGAACTTTTAACGGAAGCGATACCAGAAAGCTTGAAGAATTTACTACTAGTTATGGACACTGCCGGGATATTTCATACGCCTGATGGCTATACAAAACTTTGGGTGCTAACTTGGGAGAAAATTGATTCATTCCTGCCAAACCTCAGAGCTGAAATGTTTGCTGCCGTTCAAGTTTCAAATAGTCAACAAGGCCAGGGTCCTCCAAATAATCAGAATCAGCCTCAGCCTCCTCCGCAAAATTTATCTGGTGGTCCACCAAGTGCTTATCCTCCACCTGCATCACCACCTCCTCCACCTCAGCAAGGAATGGTGGCACCACCGCCACCACAATTACAGCAATACCCCATTTCAGTTTCCCCTCCACCTCCCCAAAAATCAGCTAATAGCAATATTCTAATGAACAATTCCACTAATAATATTAATTCGCCAGCAACAGAGACGCAATCAGCAGCAGCAGCAAGTCCGCAAGTGAAATCGTCCCCACATCACACTGAAGTTATTTTAGATGCTTAATTTATTGAAAAATACATTTTATTTTGTCACCGTCATTATAAGTTTGATTTATCATTACATTCATTAATATATTCCCTGCAAAACGTGTAATAAAAATTTAATTTCACCTTCACGCTAATATTTTCAATTTGAAACAAAAAATAGGCGAAACTATATTTAAGTATAATTTATATTTTACTTTAAAAGTATTTTTAATTGTAGTGTAGTATTTATTAGTAATAAAGTTTTTAATGAATAAATTTTATGGGCACTAGCTTTAACGCTGGTGCAGAGTTTAAATGGAAAAAGAATAAAATGCGGAGAATACAGATTGGCATCTACTTCAGTAGTCATCTTGTCATGTACGAAGTTTGGATACATAATTGTGAAGTTGTCACTGAGCACTTTTTGAACGCGGGAAACCCAAGATGGTTTGTTTGGTTCAAGTTTCAGCAAACCAAAACATCATAAATCGGTAGCTTTGCTTGTATGACTTGTTCACTTGTCAGACGGTCAAGTTTGCGGAGCGAAGAAGGATGATGTTCACTCGGTCAGCCAACAAAAATGTTTCATTTAAAGTTTAATCAGTTTAGCAGCGTAATTTTTTAAGTTGACTACATTTAAGTTTTAATAGCTTCATTTTTAGTGCATGGCTATAAGCTTTAAAGGAAATTTGATTCAGTGCATTCTTTGATTTTTTTCTGCAGTTCTTTTTATATAATTTTGGTACAAAATTAGTATTTTAAAAGTTATGAACTATTTTTTGTGTAATTACTTTGTTAAGTGTATAATTATAATTTATTTGGTAATTTTTAACCATTTTTAGTTGAATGGATCCTCTTGGCGGCAGCGCTCCCGGCATCGGTCAGATGAGTGGCAGCGGCTTTCTATCACCAAATAACCAGCCAATTGTGACAGTTTCCAACGACTCTGTGATTACCAGTATTGGAGGATCTGGATCCTTGCATTCTTCTTTTCCTGTGTCAGGAACGATTCAAACTACAGCATCTTCACCAATGCCGTCACCAGTTCCTCAACCTACCGCTTTTATTATGAATCACCCAAACAGCGTTACACCACCTCCCATGATTCCTACGCCACCCCCAGGCAGTGGTGGTATTCCAATGGATGTTGATCAAAATCCACCTTCATCTCTTCCAACTCAAGTTATTACGAATGGGCCAAATAGTGCTCCAACTCCGCCACCTTCAACATCCTCGTCTGCGTCCACGCCAATGGATGTTTCGGCAGCCAGTGCGGAATTAGCTAGTAAAATGAATGGGAATGCTAATGCCCAAATGTCAGAGGCTGAGAAAAATGCGTTGTTGGTTGTGCTTAGCTTTTTGAAGAAACATAATTTGAAGGATACGGAGGAGTCGCTAAAAAAGGAAGCTAAAATTGATGATACAGTAATTAAAGGAGCACTGCCACTTGATTCTGATGTACAAACTGTGCTGTCTTCTTATGCAAACGATGAAAATCCGGATGAGTACACTGATGCGTACAATCAATTGAAAAACTTTATTGATACTTCATTAGATGCGTACAAGGTAAGGTTTAATTATGGTTTTCTTATAATTATAATGAGCCATGTATTTTAATTGTAAGGGATTCTTATGCGTAGCTTTCTTTTGTGAAATTTGCAGTACGAAGTGGGTCAAATTTTATGGCCAGTATTTGTACACATGTATCTGGAGCTGATTTACAACGAACATGAGTTACAAGGGTCCAGTTTCTTCAACCGTTTTTCTAAAATGCAGGAAACATTTTACGAAACAGATTTGATCTCACTTGGAAGCATTATGAAGAAACAGCAACTGGTCAATTCAGAGAATCCCTTTCGCAGCCTTACTAGTGGTGTATATTCAAGCCAGTCTTCTACAGGTAATAATACAAAATTGGAATGTAAAAATTTAAAGTTTTTGTATGCTCAAATTTTAAAAGTTAACATTTTTCTGATTAAATTTTTTAGCTCCAGGTGGTCTGTATGTCGTGCGGATGTCCAGGGAAGCCCAAAGCTTACTCAAGCGATTTCTCCAAGAGAAAAGACTCAAACTTGTGCAAAACATTGTACAAGACCGAATACACATTGAGGTGTATGATGGAGTTCCAAGAGGAAAGGCTGCTATAAACGCTATTTCAGGTCATCTGATGGGTGAAGCGTTAAAACAAGATAACAAGGCCAAAGTTTACTATGGTCTTTTGAGGGAACCAGACTTGAACAATGTACAAATGGATGAAGACGACGAGGATGGTAGTACTGCCACAATAGTTAACACATCAACAAGTAGTTCATCCAATGCTGGTGGTGGGGCTGCTGGAGGTGGCGCTGGTTCTACAGGGGATTCTTCAGCAAACAAGGGGTCATCTGAGACTGGCTCGGGATCATCTTCTTCTCAACCTGGTGCTTCAGGTGGAAATAAAGATGGTCAGGCTGGGAAAGAACCGAATGCACCTGGTACTCCAGCTGGTGGTGAAAAATCAGCGTCATCCTCGTCCAAAAAGAAGAAAAGCAAAAAGGATTGGCTTTTATCAAAAAAGGGTAAAAATGATCCGAATGCACCATCACTTACCAGAATGCCTCTCCCAGAGCTGAGAGATGTTGACAAACTTGAGAAGGCGAAAGCATTACGTGAATCTGCAAAACGAGTGACCCTTGGACCAGAGAAACTGCCATCCTGTTGCTTCTACACAATTTTAAATGGAGATAACCAGTAAGTTAACCGTATAAAAATTTGTTCATAGGTCAATGTAGCTTTTGTGAGTACAGTTTATTTACATCAAATTTCTTTTCTCAATTTTAGAGTAACTTTCGTGAAATGGAGTGAAGATGGAACTCTAATGGCCATTGGATTCGCTTCCTCTCTTATCAAGGTTTGGACAATGACATCAGCCAAACTGAGAAAATTAAAGCCTGCTTCTGATCTCGCAGAAATTGATCGTGAAGCAGACGACGTTCTTCATCGAATGATGGATGATTCATCAGCAGAGCCTCATCGTTGTCTTCGAGGTCACAGTGGTCCTGTGTATTCCTTAGACTTTTCCCCTGACAAAATGGCCTTACTGAGCTCATCAGAGGATTGTAGTATTCGTCTCTGGAGTCTTCTCACTTGGACATGCATTGTCGTTTACAAAGGTCATCTCTTTCCTGTATGGAAGGCTGTGTTTTCCCCACACGGTGGATATTATTTCGCTTCTGCTGGTTACGATTGCACAGCCCGTCTTTGGGGCACTGACTCCTACTCAGCGCTTCGTGTTTTTGCTGGTCACTACGCTGATGTCACAGCAGTGATATTTCATCCAAATTCAAATTATGTTGCGACTGGATCTGCTGATAGAAGTGTGCGTCTTTGGGATTGTGTTTCTGGGGCTTGTGTTCGTCTAATGACTGGGCATAAGGGGAAGGTTCACGCTCTCTGCTTTTCAGTAGATGGGCGTTTCCTCGTCTCTGCCGCGTCAGATGCCAAAGTTCTTATTTGGGATATGGCTAATGGGGGTCTTCTCACTTGTCTTAATTTACATAAGTCTACTGTGTATTCTCTGACATTTAGTAGGGAGGGTAATGTACTTGCCACTGGAGGATTAGATTATTGTGTTAGGTTATGGGATTTTATGAAAATGATTGAAGATGTTGTAACGGAAGATGGAGGTGGTGCAGTGATCCCTCCAGATGTTAAAAAGATATCGGGAGATAACATGCTTATTGGAGAATTTTATACGAAAGCTACTCCAATATATTCTTTGCACTTTACCAGAAGGAATATACTGGTGGCTACTGGACCTTTCAATTAAATTTAACTATTTGACTTCAGATGTAAACCGATCTAGTATAGTTTTAATCAATTTTAAAAGTTTTTGTCAATTAATTTGTATCTACTTATTTCACGAGTGTTTTTTATTAAATGTACTGAATTTTGTAAATATATGAAAATAAATCCATTTTATTGTACAAGATGTTGAAAAACCAGAATACGAGGTCAAATGTGTTGCAATTAATCTTTTCTCATTTATGGTGAACTGCTTTAAATGTTTCATTGAGTTCTTTGCCCTGATTTCATTTACTTTGGTTTCCTCAAAAATGCTCTTTCGTTGCAAAATCAGTTATGTTCGTCACGCCATACTGGCGGTAGGAACGGTTATCTTATTTCTAGAAATAATTTACTATACTAAATTATATAAAAAGCGTCTCTGGGAAAACCAGGAGTTTGCGGAAGTGATGGAAGGCACTGGTGTGTCGTCGGCAGATTTCTGGGTGGCTCAACACTCTTTCCTTAGCCGTGATAGTGTTATCAAATTACGGGGTAATGAATTCCACACTAGAAGCCATTGGCCATGAGAAGAACTCATTTAAATTGGAAGAATATTTTCATACCTAATTTTTATTGATATTTTAGAAAATACATGCAAAATTCCCATACTAAATCCGTTTGCATCTTCAATGGTTGACTTTTTTCGTCCTTTGAATTTAAGTTGTGACAGCAAAAAGATTTTTTACTTCCGTTCGCATTCTCAAAGGCATTCATCACAGGCCATGATAATTATGTTTAGAAAACTTCCGGAGGATTTTAAGTGCTGCTATGAACAAATCGTTTTTTCTAAGGATTTCGACTACAAGTTTGTTAAGCATAATTTTTTAAAATATTAAAATACTCAAAAAGATCATATTTTGTAAGTTAACCTTAACTTTTTAAAGGCCAATCAACACTACAGCAAATGACTGTTATTTCATTGCTAAAAATAAAACCGTTGTGCCATCCGATTCTGAATACGTGATAGTTAAATGTTGGAATACTAAAACTGTTTCAACTTCAACTGAACAGCTTCTCCAGCAAATGAATCCTGATCATCAAGAACTCCTTTTTTATGTTCCCCAGCCCTCTGATGATCTGCAGCAAAGGAAAGATGAGCTAATAGAAAAACAACAAATTAGGAAAGAAGACCTTTTGAATGTTATCATTCTTGGATTTGATCAAATATCCCGTGCAAATTTCATAAGACTTTTTCAAAAAACATTCCACTACCTACGTTCAGACCTTGACGCTATCGACTTGCAGGGTTTTAATAAAGTTGGTGACGCCACTTTGAACAATACTTTGGCTTTGCTAACTGGGCACAATTTTCCTGAAATTAGGGGCAATCCAAATTGGTGGAAAGGTGATGATTTTTTTGATGAGTGTCCTTGGATCTGGAAAAATTTCTCGGAAATAGGATACGTTACAGGATATGCAGACGATTATGTTACTATATTTGGTGATAAATTTAAAGGTTTTCGCAGTTCACCCACAGATTATTTCATGGAGCCCTTTATCCGATGGTACAGTGATCGGCATGCTCACCGGTGGAATAAATTTGGAAGCTAGTGAGTAAAAACTTAATTAGTGGTTAGATATGTAGCTTTATAGGAATTTCGTTCTAAATTAGCTAAATTTTATTTCAAATGCAGCAAATGTATTGGCAATGAGATAGCACTAAATTTAATTCAAGATCACGCAAGAAAATTTTCTGTCACAATGAAACATCATCCTTACTTCAGTTTAATGTGGACAACAAGGACATATGAAACTCCGGCTGGTTATCCAGGAATTGCTGATAAAAGTACATTGGAAACTCTGCAGCATTTCCAGGATACAGGCGTTCTAAACCGGTCCCTTGTAGTACTAACCAGTGATCATGGGTGGAGAGCAGGTCCCATAATGTTAAATCCACAAGCAAGGTTGGAAAACCGTTTAAGCTTTGCTTTTCTCTTATTGCCCCAATGGTTCAAAGACAAATATCCTTTGGCTTACCGGAACATGCAGGAAAATCAGTACAGATTGACAACGCCTTACGATATTCATGCAACAATGGAGGACATACTAAATCCTTTTGCTAATTTGCCATGTGGTTTAATTGAAAAGCGACCAATTCCATTGGAAAAAGGAATGAGTTTGTTTTTACCAGTTTCAAAAGAAAGGACCTGTGAAATGGCAGGAATTGATGAGGAATGGTGCGCTTGTGATTCCTATGAACCTTTTTCCGTTGACTCTCCAATGGCAGTACAATTAGCACATTATGCAGTAAAAACAATTAACTCTTGGCTTATTCCTTTTCTTTCATGTCGCCAGTTTATTTTTCATCAAGTCATTTCAGCAGAAGCAAATATATCATTTAGTGAGATCAAATCTCCAATCAAAACAGGAGAAAAGCAGCAATTTCGTATAGTTTTTAGTACCAAGGAGGGGAACAAAGGTGAGCTTTTTGAGGTCACCATTTTGACTGATTCGGATTACTGGCAAAGTGGTGAAGCTAAAAAGATTTCAATGTCGACGGAAGTGTTTCGACTGGACAAGGCTGGAAAAGCGGATTGCATTAAGGTGTATGCTTTGAAGACAATTTGTGTTTGCAAGTAGTTCCAAAAGTTTGTCATGTAAAGAAAATTAGCTTAGTTAATTGCCTAAATATTTATAAGTGGAAACTCAATTAAAATAATTTACAATTTGTGGTTAAATATGTTCATAATTTCAAGTATAAGAATACGATGCGGTGAGGGAAGTATCTGTAGTACAATTAAATGTTGAAATACTGAAAAATAAAAAAGTCGGCATCAGTATCAAGTATACGTAACTTCTGATTACATATACATTTTTGCATAAATCAATAAATCCCACAAAACAAATTAAGTATGTCTGATATGTGCACACGAGGGAGCAATTAACTTTTGCTTTTCTTGAATATTGCGAAACATTATATCACATTAATTAGTTCTTGTAATCATTCAAGGTTTCCTTTTTTGTACTAAAAAAGATATCTCCAAATTTAATTTACAAATTTATAGAGTGCATGTGGCTGTATTTTCATTGACGCTATCCAGATCAAATATACAATGCCCGGAAAATGGAATATTGTTACGCTACGTTTTCACCATGTTTTATACTCTATTGTTAGTGTTATTGCAGTTTTACAATTTATTTATTACCTTCCCATGTTCAAAAGATATCTCAAGGAAAATCATGAATTTGCTGAAGTGAAAGCTAGCACAGGCGTTTCTTCAACAGATTTCTGGGTATCACAAAAAGCTTATCTTACCCGAGACGCTATTATTAAACTGCGGGGTAATGTGAAACACATAATTTTAACTGCCATTTACTTTAATGTTGATTTCATACAAGTTTGAAAGTTCTAAAAATTTATAATTATTTTTAGAAAACACTTGTAAAATCCCTATTCTTAACCCTTTCGCTACTCCAATGGTCGAGTTTTTCCGGCCAACTTATTTAAATTGTTCGAAAAGTGGAAAAACTTATTTTCGATCTCATATGGAATATCTGGATACTAAACATTCTCAGTCGATGATCATCATAGTTGAAAAAGTGCCTAAGTATTTTAGATGTTGTTACAAGCAGCTTCGTTTTTCAAACAAAATTCATTATGAGTAAGTTTTAAATTAGACTTGTTCTGCTTTAAACATTTTATAAATACATCATACATATCTTCAGCGTTTAAAAGTAATTCATTGATTTCTTGCCAATTTCAAGCCCGATCGACAATAGGAATGACGACTGCATTTTCTTCGATCGAAATAAAACTGGCGTCCCTTCCGACTCAGAAATCATAATTGTGAAATGCTGGAATGCTACCGAAAATGGCGATCATCACATGAACTTAACAAGGAAAAGCTCAAAAGTAAAGACAGTGTCCTATCCTCATCATTATGAACTCCTTCTCTACGTTCCAAAACCTTCCCAAGAGCTTTTAGAGAGAAAAAAAGAACAAATTTCAAAACAAGGCAGCAAAATAGATGAACTACTAAATATTATAATTATCGGATATGATCAAATTTCCCGAGCTAATTTTATCCGACTTATGAAAAATACTTGGCGACATTTACGAACTGAACTTGATGCAATAGACTTGCAAGGTTATAACAAAATAGGAGATGCCACTATGAACAACACATTGGCTTTGTTAACTGGTCATGATTTTGGAGATATTAGAAAGAATCCTAATTGGTGGGATAAGGACGAACGTTTTGATAAATGTCCTTGGATTTGGAAGAACTTTTCGGAGAAAGGCTACATCACAGGATATGCAGACGATCAGGTTTCAATATTTGACTACAGGTATAATGGATTTGAGAACCAGCCGACAGATTACTATTTTCATCCATTTGTCAGGTGGTACTTTAACTGGACAATGTACAGATGGAAAAAATATGGAAATTCGTAAGTAAAACGGATGTAATCATAATTTTTCATGCAATTATAATATAATTGACATGATTATCTTGAAATTCTCTTGACACTTGAAGGCATTGTGTTGGCAATACACTGGTTCTGAATTTATTACAAGAACGTGCCAGAAAACTTTCTGCAGCCGTGAAACATCCATATTTTCATTTCATGTGGTCTAGCCTAACAGCTCAACCTCCTGCGGGCTACCCTGCAAATGCCGATAAAGGTACTTTACAAACCCTC
>JAQFXM010005335.1:0-15163 GCA_034693345.1 Entomobrya multifasciata | reverse complement strand
TTAACCATTGTGTTTATAGTCGGCTGTTGGTTATAATTTACAGCTTCAGCGATACACATGTCGTCAACAAAAGCATTAAGTAAATTATTAGAGCTTGTATGTTTTTCGTAGAATTTGTCAAGTAAATCATTAATTAGAACTATGAATAATAAAATTGCAAGCTTCGTTCCTTGAGGTGTGGAATTGGTGATTGGGAGGAACTTCGATAGCATGGTCGAATTTTTTGTGCATTGTTTCCTGTTTCTTAAAAAGTCAGCTATCCACATGATATCATTTATGCACACACCAATATCGAACAACCGCTGAATAAGTACGTTGTGGTCGACTAAGTCGAAAGCTTTTGATAAATCAAGTAAAACTAATATTACATACGTATTTGGCCTTTCCAATGAGTTAAACACAAAATTGAACAGAGACACAAGATAGTAGGCTGTGGAAGACTTTTTGATCGCTCCGTACTGATGTTCATTAAGTTTGTGTATAATTTGGTTGTATATTTTTTCAAACATAAATTTTTCCATTACTTTGCTATAAATGTTGGTTTGCGTGATGGGTCTTAAGTTATCTATTTGTATGTTGTTATTGTCTTTCGGTACTGGAGTAATGTACCCTTTTTTCCATTCAGAAGGTACGATCATATTTTTGAAGCTAAAATTGATTACGTGTGCATAAAAAGGTACAATATGCAACGCAGCAAACTTGAGGAACTTGGCTGGTAAGGCACCAGGTACATTAGATTTTCTGGTGTTTAGCTTGAGAAACGAATGAAGCACAGAAAACTGATTTACAAATAAACAGTCATTTTTGTTAAGATTCACAGGGTAGATATTATGAATGGCTTCATAGCGTGTGCTCACTGCGGCAAAATGCTGGTTGATCAGATTGAGCGTTTCGTGTATTGATTTTTGTTCACAGAGTGCTACTTTTTCTACTGCAGAAATATTTTGTTTGATGTTACATACTTTATTTACCATGGTATGTAAACTATGCGGCTTATGCTCAAACTCCATTTGAAGTTTAAGATTAAATGAGGACTTAGCATCTTTGATTGCTTTCGAAATTCGTCTTCTTTCATCATTAAATGACTGCGAAGTTTTAGGCATTTTCTTAAAAGACTTGATAAGTAGTAGTAAAGACTCATTTAACCAAAGGTTATCATTAATGTAAACTTCTTTTGTCTTTTCGGGAAATGTCAATTCGAAAGCATTGTTCAATACCAAATTCATGTATTCCACTTTAAAATCAATACAGCTTGACTCAAAAAATGGTTGCCAGTTAAAGTTTTCAATTAAATTCGCAAAATCAAGCAGATTATTTTTCGTGTAAACTCTGTATTTAACAGTTTTTCTCTTCTTCTCTACGATATTAATTGTAGTTTTTGGTTTAAATTCAACACAAACATGATATGACGCACTTTCTTTTAATGACGGTAAACTTTTTGGTTTTCCATACCAATCATTAATATTGGTAAAAATATAATCAAGTTTACTACTACTATTTTGATTATCTTTAAAAAATGTTGGAAAATCAATGATCTGTTGGAAATTGGTTGTTGAAATGAAAGAACTGGCATATTTCCATTTGTTAAAGTCTCCTAATATAATGAAACCGGGGAAGGCATATTTGGCCCGAATATTCTCAAACAAACTTATTAGGCTTCGAAATAGATTAAACTGTGGTCCATTGTTTGATCCGGGGGGTATGTAAACACAAATAATTGCAATCACGGAGACACTCCGAGGCAAGTAGTTAGGTCGAATTATTGTACAAACAATCTCATAATCACTGCATTTGTTATGTTGAAAACTGTTGAACCTTGTAGATTGAATATTATTTCGCACATAAATGGCACTACCGCCACCTCTTCCTCCTCTGTTACAGGTATACAGATCAAAGTTATTTAGATTAATGTCCCTGTTTTCATCGCACCAAGTCTCCGTGATAGCAATAATGTCAAATTCCAAACTAAAGCACAATAACACATCCAATTTATCAGAACTCAAAGAGCAAGCATTCGTATAAAGAATTTTAGGAAAATTGTAAGAATTTCGAATAATTTTATTTTTATTAAGAACACTTTTAATTTTCCCTGCTCGGGAACCTCTTTTCCTTCTTTTAATTTGTAGGCCAATTTGTTTCCAGTACAAGAAGATATTAGTATTCCTAGCGAACATGAAGTATTAAGACGAAACAAACATCGGGAGTGCTTCACTTACATCTTTTATAAAACGTTTTAAATCAAGTCCCTCAACTTTGCCAATCAAAGAATCTAATTGTTTGCGTAATAGAAAAGGGTTGCTAGTGTATTTTTTGGTAATAGAGGTAATCTCATTCAAGTTCTCACTACCAACTATTAAAAACTGAAGCAGTTGTTCGTTTGATAAGTGGCTATTTCCGATTTTTTGCTCCTTCCAATTTTCATACGAATCGAGCAGTTTCGATTTCGTTCCTTGAAGTTTAGGAGCTTTAGACTCATTTGTTGGACTATATTCAATGCTTTCCAGTTCTCCATCCTCTTTTGAATTATTTGGCATTAAAATCTTCTTCCCCCGTCTTCTTTTACCTGGGGTTATCCACTTATCTCCAGTATCAACCATTTCTTCATCGTTCCCATCGATATCAATGAGAGGACATTTGTTTGCAACTTCTGTGGTTTGACTACGCATCAGCTGAGTGCTTGGAAACAGGCTCTTTGGTTGACTGACTTTAGAATTTTGGATGTTAATTTCAGGGAATTCATGATCATTTTGAGGGCAAAATTTTTTCTCATGTCCTCGCTCCCCACATTGGAAACATTTCTTAAATCCATGCTCAATTTTGACCTTTATGACGTCGGAACCTACGTCAATTTTGGCATAGTTTGGTAGCACAATTTCATCACTATGTAGGACCATTTTCAGAACAAGAGTGTGGGAGAGAACATGCTCAAACCCCTCTGGAACATCCTTTAATGGGAGTCTAACTGGTTTCGTTTTAATAGTACCAAACTGCGACATGAAGTCAGTTATTGATTGCTCATTTTCGAGCATTGGCACACCTTTTATGTACACTGTTTTGACTGCAGGTGCGTAACTGTGAACTTTAACTTCCACGTTACTTATCATAACATTTTCCAACATAAGAACTTTATCACGATCAAGTTCATTAGTAAAAAATACACCATAATTATTTCCTGCTACTTTCCCGAAGGACTTCACAGATTTTGGATTCACAACTTTTGAAAGGCTTCTTAAGTAATCAGCAACATTCACATTTGAATGGCTTTTCAGAACAATACCATAGAGCTCTGGCTTTTCAGAAGCCATTGCAGCAGTAGTGCACATGCATATGCATGCACCGTAAATAAAGACACTTTTTTGTTTGTTTGTTTGACTTGAGCTTGAGGAGCGACAACACTACACGACTGTTCGCATTCAAAGCAGAAGACATTGAATATGTTCTAATTTGGCTTTACTGAAAAACAAAATGAAGTGGTAAAATGAAAGAAATAGCATAAGTGAATATGGCCCGAGAAAAGTCAGTTTAAACATAGCCAGTACGACACAGGATTTCAGTGTTTGTCATACAGTATTAAAATATAATATTACATAATTTTGAGGATCTGGTAATATTTCAGCTATTGAGAACACATTAAAAGCTTAATTTAGAATAAATCCTTACTGGAATCTGATTACAGTTTAAGTGTAAAAAGTATAAATTTTCCGTCACACAAAGCTTTGATCTTTAAGAAATTGTAAATGCAAATTAAAATGTATGAGAGACAGCTTCGGCTACAGCCATCCAATACCAAAATCATACTGATGAATAACTGTATCGATTTTAATTTTTCGCCGTAATTTTATTGACAATCCAGCTCCTGTGAATTCAACCCCTTGTTTTAAACTCTGATACAAAGTCTTTCGCTTGTCTCCACTAAAAACAATCTCTAAAAATTTAAAAAGCTTTCGTTCAAATTATCCATGTTTTATTTGGTTAACCCATATTCCTCTCTTTTATAATTGTATCTCATAATGCTTTCATGTGCATCTGTTCCAGATTAATATTCAATTGCCTCAGTATGGTTAAATATGTTATGCTTATTGCTGATGATAGATGATCAAAATGATCTGATATGGGCTCATTTTTCAGCAATAAATGTTTATGTTTAGTTAAGTGTGTTGCATTGCAGTGTATGACATGTATGATCCTACTGAGATTCCATTTCGGTTATAGTTTTATGGAGGAAAATACAAACTGTTTAGTAATCATATTGAATTGGGAATAGAACAATGATGGACAATTTTAAGTTATTTACTAGAAGTTTCACGTTATAGACGTCACAAAATTTAATCATTGTTCAATCAAATCATCTCTCATTTAATTTTACATGATCAATCATTACAACTCATACAACAGGTTTCAAAAGTCCAATTAAGTTTGGTT
Source organism: Entomobrya multifasciata (assembly GCA_034693345.1). NCBI lineage: Eukaryota > Metazoa > Arthropoda > Collembola > Entomobryomorpha > Entomobryidae > Entomobrya > Entomobrya multifasciata. The sequence goes on along the minus strand of JAQFXM010005335.1, from coordinate 10,741 downwards.
TTCCATGTTCATCGACGGAAGTGCCATTTAAGTTTGCCTACGGCCTGTAAACAAATAAAACCGTAAAAATCCTATGAAAATGTTAATTTCAAGATAAACACTTTTATTATGCAATATAAAAAATCGTACCTCATCGGAGAAAAAATCTGGAAACTTTTGTATCCACTCCTTTACGTCCCAGTAACTGACATTTGCATTATCTGGTATTACTTGAACAATAAATTTCATGATCCACTGATCATTTGCAACCACTTCATCACAAGAATTTGTCAACTTTTTGATAAATGCGGTGATAATTCGCTTCATTTTGATGGTAAATTTTGCAACACTTTTTGACGTTCTATGATTATCCGGTTTTTTTTTGGGGGAGGAATTGGCCGTTGAAGTGGAGTGAGCGGAGCATAGAGATTTTTTGGGTCAAATGGAAGTGGTCCAAGGAATTTCCGAACTGTCTGAAACAGAAAGGGTTTTCGAATAGGTTGTGGTGATGATGGTGGTCGAAATGTCGGTGGTCTCATACTAAATCAAAAAAAAGATGACTCCTTAATCAAAGGCATACATATTACGCAATTTTCAAGCAAATTGCACATACTAATAGTTTATTAATTTTGAAACATAGCCACACAATTAATGTTTATATTTAAATATTAAAAATACATACACGATTTTGGAAGCCGGTTTTGGGTCCATAAAAGCCGTGACGTTGCTAGTTTGCTTTGGAGTATTCTGACCCATCGTTTCAGTTATTTCAGTGGAGCTTGAACAATCTGAATCCTCGCAACTGAATTTATCGTCTGATGATGAATCTTGTCTTTCCTTATTCATCTTTAAAAATATCCCTTTTTCACTTGCTGTTATTTTCCAATTTTCCACAAAACTAATTTTATAAATGATCAATCAAATTCTATTTTCTTGTCATGCAATCTCTATTTTACTTAGATGATAAAAAGGATCAAGTCAGCTAAATAAGAAAAATCAGCTGACCCACAATACAGTATAAAGTGTTTTGGTTTGATGTACTAAGGATATTTTGAATGTGTGTTTACTTCAGCTTGCCTAGTACATATATACGTATACTGTATATGTATTATGTACTAACCCTGGAAAAATACGTGCCTGCTCTCTGTGTATCAGTATTCAAACTAAAAGCCTCACGATGAGAAATTCACCTGAGCGTTTCATACTGAGCGTGTTAGTGCATAGTAAACTACATTTATGATTCATCTTCAAGGTAAATTCTGTGGGGATACTGGACAATGACTAAGAATAATGTTGGGCGTTGAGCAAGTTTATTGAAGGGCTGAGTAATATTATACCAAGGATCAATAATCTTGAGCTTCATTAACAGCTTATCAAATGGGCCTGCAATGAAATTTATTCGGACAACAAAATATTATTCAGGCAGCACAACTGCAAATTTAATGAATCTCGCATATGGACATTAAAATGTAAGATTTTTATCCCGTCAATTGTGTAACTGTATGAAAGTTCAAGTTCAGCAAAGCAATTGAAAGTATATGTGCTATTTAAGCTTATACTATTTACTACAATGTTTAATAATATACTGTTTCTAATGTGTGACAAAAAACCAATTTAATTACTTTGACTAATGAGAAATGACTTATGAACTTGAGCTACTCACAATAATACGGATATTTAAACAAATTATTCATTTTTTTATGAACTGTGACGAACTGATTGCAAAAATTATTTTTATCAGAGTAATCTTATTGAATTTTACATGTGATCATTTATTTATCAAATATATTTCTAATTTCATTTTAAGTAATGCACGGAAATAGCTTTTTGGACAAATTCAGTTGATTATATTTTGTTGTTGCTTTGCAGTGTGACGAGGAACTTAATTTTAACTCAAATTAAATTTTACATTTGTGTGCTTTTATAATCATGTTTCTTGATGATGTGCGACATTGAAAAATCTTAGGAATCTCGAACGTTGCGATTCATATGAAGGAAAAACCCTTCGTCACATTTCTTGTTTTGATGCTGATTTTGAATCCGGAAACTTTTTAAACCTCAAGTCTAATATTCTGCATCTCTGTTGTCAGTTGTATTAGCTGATTACACAATGGCATCATCTCCATCCAAACCATCGGTCGACCCGGTTTCATCAGCTGTTGCCTTTTTATTTCCTTTGAAGTTTCCCTCTTGTCCATATTTCTTTTCTGATTTTTGCTTTTGCTCCTTTTTTCAACTTCCATGTGACCCTTTTTCCTCATATGCCTTCGCAAATTAGTGTAAATTGTGTAAACATGATGACACTTTTCGCACGTAAATCGTCCTTTCCCAAACTTTTCCGATGGTGTAAGGTTGACCTTTTTCTGTGAAAAGTCCATTTTTGATCAAATAGTCGAGAGAAACAGCTGAAGAAAAATAAACAAACAAAAAACATACAAACATAATTACATTAATCTTTTTAACACTCAACAAATTCACACACTGGCTTAAAGATATTTTAGTAAAACAAATCATATCCAGAAATTTACCTGATTTGATCAATTATTTGGCAAGTAATATCTGACTTTGTAGCAACAAGAAATCTTGATAGGTTGAAGTTGGTATCATGACAACAAATTAAATGAAAAAGAGTACGCAGATCTCAAAAATATGATGCATGTCACATGTTTACTTCATTTCCAACAAAATATGCTAATTGCAGGAAAAAGAGCCAAAGAGCACAGCCTTATCAAGTTTGGTTTTTGAGAAGCTTGCTATGCACTCACACACACAAAAATATGATCTTGTGTGAGCACTAATGGTTTCGTATAACAGTATAGTGAAAAAATAACGTGCGTTTAGCTGATCAGAAGATTTAGGCTTATCGAAGAAAATTGACCAATTTATCAATCCACACCAATTCTAATGTGACAAACCATTCCATATGAAGATGATACATTATTGAGGTCTAACACATTTTTCCACAATTAAGCTTTTGTGGTAAAATTGTGAGAAATTATTGCTCTAAGATTTAAGTGTATTTCTTTGCTTTGTTTTCTTTTCCACATACACTGTACATCTTAGTAAATGAAAGGAATCAATATAGTCGGATGCTCATGAAAACGCTGCAGTGTAAAAATATACATACAGAAAAACGAAGAGAAGCACATGCCTGTGAGCATTTATTATGCAAAAAAATATAACTGAAGATAAGCAAATTAGCTGAGTGCGGAGTGATTCACTTTGGAGCCATTTGGTTGAGTGTGTTGAAACCCGCTAAAATACATACACAGTACACATGTTACTCCTCATTTGATCAATTTTGTAAATAAACAAAACAATTTTAATTCACACAGTGTGCATAAAACTTATATACAGTTTTGTACTATCAATTTTTGTGATCTGTTAATTTTCAAAAACTTCATATTTTTTACAAAGTCTGCTCTCACAAAAAATCCACAATTTTATCTATTTTGTTTGGGAACGAGTGATCAAAGGTAAAAATTACAAGGGATTTTTTTTACTTATGAATGGTAGAAAAAGATTAAGTGTGAAAAATAAGTTTTGATTTTTTAGTGTGTAAATTTAGGTTATATGTACTTCAAACTATATTTTTGTTCATTTTAGACAGCGAAATGGATCTCGAGTGTGTTATTTGCCTGGACATGCTTACTGAAAAGCCAGACGAGGGAACTCCAGCGAAAAAAAACAACACCGATTCGTCATCGTCAAGTGCATCGATAATGCCCGATATATGTGTCATAAATTGTTGCGGACACATGATGCATAAGAATTGTCTTATGGGTTGGGCGACGGGGCAAACTCGCATACGATGTCCGATTTGTGATGTTAATTTCAAGGAGGAAGACTTAGTTAAGGTTTTTCTGCCAACAATCAAGGAAAATAAGAAGTGCCAAAGCTGTGAGAAATCAACTGATGACTTTTTTGATCAAAACAAAATGCTAAAAACAAAATTGGAGGATGAAGTCAGGAAGACAAAACAACTTGGAGTACAACTTCGGATTGCAAATCAATCTGTAAAAAAGTTGACTGAAGCGAACGAAACTTTAAAGATGCAGAACATGAGCCGGCAGACGAAAATCAAAGCTATGCAATCAATGTTAATGTGTCAGGCAAAAGTCAATTTGAAAAAAATCAAGAAAACTACACACAATTAATGAACAAAACTTAAACAAACTCAGTAATGGACAAAAACTTCAAAACTCACACTTCACACCCGAACTATAGAGAGTATAAGCTCAGATAAGATCAGCAAATTAAATGGAAACACATGTTTGTGAAATGAATTCGTGTAAATTGATACTCATTTGATAAGATTATGTTTATGTAATATGTGAAGTTGGAAAACATTGTCCAAAAAATGATTTGTAAGCTCTTTAAGATTTGTCCGGTTTATTGCATAATTATAGCATATGTATTGCTTGTGATCAAGAATAAAGACAAACTATTTAAATGATCAAATATCTTGATATTTGCCGCATTTTTGCAGTCTAATATGTGTAGTAACATGTGCCTCCGAAAACTGAAATTGAAACAATGGAATTAATATTTCGAAGCATAAATTTCACATATAAAAGTTCCAGTCTGCATGATATTTTCTAGGAAAACGTTTTAAGTTACCAAAACCGAACTCAAATATTATCATATCGTACATTTCTATACTCATTTATACTATTTATCAATTTTCATAAATATTACCGCAACCCATTTTTTATCCAGTCAAAAATTGACAGTTCTAAGTGATTAATTATTTATGCGACTTCGCTGATTCCATCCACAAATTGATTTTTGAATGTCATTCTATGGAAAATGTGCAAAGTAGTGTGGCCAAGATGTAACTTATCACTCATTACACAATGTTAATGATACCTTTGCTAAATGCTGTATGATTATCAAAAGATTAGCCCTTTATTCTTAGATTCAAACGAATTGTCAGAAGGAAATTTTTTTCGAGATTTAATTTTCTGCACCATAAAATAGCATAAAAATACATTTTTGTGTACTGTTTATAAATTCCTATCCTAATATTTAAGGTTGCCTTTTGAATGTGGAAATGAAAGTGTCGTTATATTAACACACAATGCATAAAACATGGAATTTCGTGTTTGCGGAATCTCTCGCTTCTGACATTCATACATAATTTACACATGATATTACACACACATAAATAAAGAAGCGAGAATGAGATAGATTTTTTCAAATTATTGTTTGTTATACTAGGCTGCAATACCTTCGTGGAAAGTAAAAAATGGAATAAATTACGTTGAGGAAAAAAGGTTGCATAAATCATGAACGACACAGGTAAGTAAAACCAAACAGAGATTTTTTCATGATAGCAGCACTAAAACAGCTAATCTTTTGGCTTTTTTTCTCAACTTCCTTTGCAAACACCATTTTTTATATTGGTATTGGAAATACTGTATTGGATCCTATTAAGGTAGTAGAAATATGTAAGACTTATCATTGTGATAAGAGGAAAGAGATAGGTAGAGACTAATGTGACCATATTCAGAGTTGTACTGTGATACTTGGTGCTAAATGAAAGTAGTAGTTGTCATGCAAGTTTAGCTGATCCCGTTAAACCCATCAAACGTTTTGGACTCGATTTTGAGGAAGTGGATTCAAGCATGTTTGGAGAAGAAACAGTAAGTTTATGGTTTTTAGCAAAGGTTGTAAGATTTCTGCAGAGGTAGCCAAGCATGTCCAGATGGAAGCTTGGTGCTTAATTAATTGCCTTAATATGCGGCGGTTGTGACGAGAATTGAGGGAAAGCGTAAATCTGAGGATTATGGCTGGCGGCTATACAGTAAGCATAATTTCTGGACGCGATGATTTGTGAATGTGAAAACTGAGATAATTAAGAGAGTTGGGATTCGAGTATGTTACATTAGAGGAATACTTATAGAAAGAGATTATGAAGGTTCATAATCTCTTTTTTATGATAAGTATATGATAAGATGATGCAGATGGAAATGTGAAATATTAACAATGGCATATTTAAGGGTAATGGATCCTTTATGCCAACCAGGCGTGGTAGACATTTTGTGGTTCATATCACCCCAAAATCCAAGGAAGTAGGGATCTATATCATTGTACTATCGGGAGTACTCACAGCGAGTGTGCAAAGGATGCTGAATCGTTTAGAGGAGGTGCTGAGGAGTCCACAAGTTCAATCAGCTTGTAAAGAGAGCTTAGCAATGCATTCAATTCCCATTTTTAACCTTCTGAAAGACAACAAGCAAAGGTGTTAAAGGGGGTAGTTATAGTATGCTGAAGAACGACATATTGTTGTTTGAGAATGTTAGGTGTTATGCTACAAGTGTATATGAATGTGATTTGATGCTGATTATTCAAATATGAAGGATGTGGGTGTGTATAGCTTTCGCTTGATGGTTATTGAGTTGAAAAATTGTAACCAAAGTAAGTTTGGCTAACTGAATCGGCAAATATGTTGAAGGATTTCAATACAATTAGGGAAATTTTATCATGTGTAATACAACTAGTTCGTTGATGAGAATCAAGAGGAAATGGAACAATCAGTATATGTGATTGCGGTGGTTCTCAAATGATAAGAGTTAGTTTTGGGCTTTTACTTCATTTTACGATTTTGGGTTTATTGCCTGTTAGACATTTTTCGTGTTGTTTGAGTTCACCGCTTCTATCATGAGACACTGAAGCCGAAGTGTAAGTCCTATTCCAACTCATTTCAATCTGCTTTGCGTTCAGCTCTGCAGCATTGTATCTTGTAAGAAATTCCAACGGCAAACTTTTCATTCTAGCTTTCACACATTTATAGGTACTAACTAAAATATTATCAAATTTTTTTAACGTAATTTCGCTCTTCTAACAGTTTAGGCGGACATAAATTTTTAAAGTGCTATTTAAAAGGATCGCTTTTTTAGAGCAAAGGTCACAATTATTAACGTTTCCTGGAAAGATTTAAACCACTATTTCGTAAATGGAGGTTCATGTGGAATTCTAGTTGTAGAAAGTTGTAGTTCTAGCTCCTATCTGATGTCGGGGGGCGCTTGGGAACTAATTTCTAGCACATTTTGTAAAATAGAGAAAATTAAATTTGTGACGAGATTTAATGTGTTGAAAAATTTGATTGGAGAACAAGTTCATTTGAAAACGAGAACGTGCATAAAATAATCTGGTGCGAGTCCAACAATATGAGAGCCGAACCAAAAAAAAAATTACATAATAGTATGAGAAGCAAAAGGCAAATTAATCATTGTTTAGACAAGTTGGCTCTATGGACTCAAGCTGACACTCAGAATTTCGAAACATAAAGTATACTAATAGATAGTATTCATCATGCTGATTCCGAATATCAAGTTTGTTTTCTGCAGTCACTTACCATTTTCAAGAAAATTTACCCGATGGGGTAAATGTATGACATTGCCATGTGTGCATTGCTACCAATTTATATTTGAATTTTTTGTTAGTTAGCATGTTAGGTTAGATTAGGTTTTCTATTCACAGCAATGTATACATTGTACAGAGAATATAGTATTTTCTGTATTGTTACCAGGTTAGGTTTTCAATTCACAGAAATTGTGAACAGGGTTAAATCACTGAGCTTTGAAAGGGTGCGAGTTGAGTTCGCGAATCAAGCCTACTCGCACACTTACTTAAAGCTAGAACTACGAAGGAGGGACAATTGTCCCTTTATAATAGTTGCTACCCGTTTCCATGAGCAAAGGTCAGCGTTCACAGCTGACGATGATTTGTTGTGGGTGTTCCACCCACCCACAGCAGTTTGATAAAAATGCATTTTTTAGCAAATGCATTTTTATCAAATACATTTCATGCATTTTTTTTGGATGCATGAAATGCAAGCATCTTTGTTTTTCAGATGCATGACTCATTTGACTCAACGCCATGACTGAAATCTATGTACTGGTTCTGACTTTTTTACAGCAACGCTATCTGATTGAGTTGCGGTAAAAAAGTCAGCACCACCACTCAATCATTTTTTAGTCATTTTCGTTTTCTCTGAAAATTGAAATTGAAAATTGATTGTGAAAAATAACCTTTCAAAGTATTATTCTTGTGTTTCTTGTGTATTCGGTGAAAGTATAGTTATCTGATCTGATTTTGGATTTATCTTGTCTTTGTGAAGTTCTCGATCCAGTGGTGATATGGTAAGCTTTTCTAACAGTTATTCTGAAAATGTAAAATGGTCAATTATCAAGATGCTGAACCTCATTCGAAGTATTCTGGCACGAGATCATCACGTCAATGAGTTTATTTGTTTCGCTAAAGCGTTACACTGGTCGTTACTCGACCCAGTTCCTTGGTCACTCAACTCTGACATGCTCGCAGTAGCACTAGGCCACTCACAAATTGACCAATACAAATTTGGTCACCCCTAAACAAGATATCATTGCAGATAACCCTATTTCTAAACTTAGTTGCTGCAAAGTTACTCTCGTCACATTAGTTAGTATTGCACCATGCTCGACAACAAGGTGGAAAAAGAGTGAAGTTCAGCTCAGACTAACTATCTATTCAAAAATGTTCATAAAAAGTCAGCAGGAGAGAGATTACCTCACATTTACGTGTATTTGTGTACACACATATTTTAGATTTTTAGTATTGATTGAAAAAATCAATTCAATGTAGTAATCAGCAAAGAAGTAAGTATAATATGTTATATGTGGATGCAAAATGCAAAAGTAATAGATAAGAAGGGTAATCATAATAGAATTTTTAGCGATATATGCTCGTTTAGAAGATATAATTGGATGAATGTATGAATATAAGTTTACTACAGTAATCGACCACTGAAGCGCATGTCAAAGAATTCTTCTCCATTTCTATTCCACTAACTTGTCCAAGACTGCTTTTTTGTTCGTGAGCATTCAGAGTGCAGAGTATTCACATTTGCCATACATTTTTCTAGGAAGATGATGATAAGAAAATATCTTGCACTTGCACATGGTAGAGTATAATTCCCGATTTTCCGTCATACATGTTGCCCTTTTTCCTTTCCTTTTTGTTTGGAAGAGAGAATGAATTGCGTGTGTTTAGATTACATTGTGGAAAAAAGGAAAGCGTGTCTATGGCTCAGACATTATTCATAACATATCGGAAGATAGAAGCTTTGAAAATCAAGAATCACACAATCAAAATGACAAGTCATCATCAGTTTCAACCGTGCCAGTCATTTACTCCGTTCGCCCTTCCATATGCAAAAATGTTGGAAGTTCCAGAGTCTTTTACTCCGTTCGCCCTTCCATATTATGAGGGATGCCTTGATGGGAACAAGATGGTTGAACGTTTATATCTGTTGCGTACACCCAACACGTTCCATTTTTCCAAGAATAAACTCCCGTATTTTCATTTTTTTCTCAAGAAATCTTGGTTAGTAAACATCCGCGATAAAACGATTTATTCCTCTAAAATTCACAATACTTTTTCTATAGAAAAAAATACCACCACGAAGAAATCTCATCATGATTCTTACTTACAAGGCACAAATATTTTTTATGGTTTTTTTGTCGGCGAAGCGCAGTGCATTGATTGTTTTTTCATAATTCCATTTGAACACAGCACAGCGTAGCGGTAGCGGTGTAGGAAGAACAGGTTGATTGTCTTTTTCTCCTTTTATTATATCATTGGCCAAGGGATTTTCATACGACATGAATGGATTTCGGCTTCTGGGAGTTGGCACAAGTTTTTAGTCATTGTTGGCAGTGGTGGTGTACGTGTTACCTGAGAAAGTGCATTTTATTTGGTGGTGGGGTGTCTGCTTGAGTTTCAAGAGTGGGTTTTGGTGTGACATTTTCTTCATTGGTAGATTTCCCAGCAGGTGGATCCTGTAAAGTCGAAGAATTGATTCTTGGGGTGGTGGCTGCAGTGTTGTCGATTTCCAAGGGAGGTGGCGGCGCTTTATTGATTGTCGGCTGACGTTGCGGTTTGGGTGGTGGATTTGGTGGCATAAGATTTTGGTCTTGAGTTTCATACACTTCATAATTCATGGAATAATTGGAACCTTTTCGGAATGTCTTGTAAACAAACGAAGCACATTTAGAGTTGGTCCTTTTTTAGGATTTGCAATTTAGGAAAGTTGAAAAATATATATACTTGCTTTCTAAGTTCAAAGTTTTACAAAAAGAATGTTTAGAAAAATTGCCTAAATTTAATTTATAGGGTTGGGCTGTCAACATTTACAGTAAAGTTAAAAAATTAAATCCGACAGTCCCATTTTGGGAAACATGAAAATATTTTTGATGAAATTTAAGTTCTTCAGACGATTGGATTACCATGCAAAATTCTACAAAATTTAAAAAGGAAACTAGTTCAACGTTTTTCCCACAGAATATTTTCTGCTTTCGAGCAAATTGTTACATAAGTATAAATGGTAAATGCAAAATGTATAAAAATCGAACTTTTTTCAAAACATTTATACGAAGTTGCATTTATACCTCAGATTCTAGACTTTTGTGCACTCCCAAAATAAATATTGTAAAATATCTGACATTCGAAATTACGACAATATCGGACTATACAAAAGTCTTCAGTTGTATAATTTATTTACAAGTCACGTAAAACGAGTTGAAAGTATCGATTTAGTGCAACAGATGTCCTAGTTCTTCCACAAAAGTTGTAAAGTCACCTAACGAATATCAATTGAAATAAATGTACACAATTTTATTTACAAACAGGATTTCGAAAACCCCGAAGATGAAGCACTGCTAGAGCCAGGTCGACTAGATGCTCCGGATGAAGATATAGACGAAGCTGACGATGAGAT
>JAQFXM010005334.1:0-15164 GCA_034693345.1 Entomobrya multifasciata | reverse complement strand
CTGCTGCTACAGGACGCCTACGCCAAAATTATATACTTTGTCGTCGCTGAGCCGAATCCCCTTCTATTTTCCGCACCCAACAACAACAGCCCACATGAAGGAAAGGGATGCTATGCATTTTTATGCATAGCTGTACACAAAAATACGTTGTCGGGGGCTTCCTTGTTTTGTTTATGTACTTTGGGGACTACAAGTGGGAGTCAGCAGGAGATATATTTCCCAACACTAGCTAAATAGCCACTACAAGTTTTCACGGATTCTTCTTCTGCCTGCTAAAAATAGTGATTTTGGAACTTGAACTTGGAGAACGTTTTATCATCTTGATCATCGCTAAAACAACATTTTTATAGTTAAAAAGTTTGGAATAGTTTGTTATTTGGAAGATTTAGTCCAATTGAAAGCTGAGCTGACCAGTGACCAGTTTCCTTTGGTGTTCGTGTCTGTCAATTTTTGTGGAGCTAACTGTTCGGAAAATAACTTTTTTTGGAATATAACCTACCTGCCTACTGCGAGAAGCTCTGTCCCTGTGAAAACTTAATTCCAGGAGTGCTGTACTGTTAAAATCTGTGGTGTCAACTTGTTACAAGTAAAGTTATACGTGGCACACTCAGCTGTTCACATTAAGTCCAGATTAAACTATTGATTTCATATTTCATCGTTTACACGTTGAATAGACTGACTGGAAATCCGAAATCTTAGCGATTTCCTGAAGGTGTTTTGGAGTATTAGGACGCAAGAACGCAGTTAAATTTGAAGTGGAACTGGAAGTTACAGATCTGTGCTTTTTGAAGGATTTCCTCTAGTGACTGATTTGATTAGGGGTGACGATCTGACGATAAGGCCGAATCAGTGAAATAATTTTGCTGCAAATTTCGTACGTTTTCTAAGCCCATTTCACAATAACTTGGTTAGTAAATTTTACAAGATTCAAATTTTAACGTTGAGTATGAATGAGTATCGTGTGAAGTTAGTTCTATAATCCATGTTTGATTTTTTTTACCCGGAACAGATTTCATCTCAAAGCAGTAGTAGTATCAGTATCCCTGATATACCCAAAAGGCTTGTCCCCGACTTCCAAGAGTGTAGTACAAAGTGCTGTCATTGGAGGAATTCGGTTTGTCGTTCAAGATCGTGCAGTTGTGTAAAAGCACCTGACACCTGACCTCTGAAAATCTGGTTGAGCTAACAATTACTTCTGTCGTTTCATCTCGTAATCCAAACTAGCAAAATGTCGGATCCCGTTGCAATGTCGTTGGGTAAGTATACTTAATACTTATTTGTGCAGCCTTGAATTATCCCGGATCGACTCGTGAATACAAATGCTAATTTTTGTTTATTCCATTTTTTCTTTTGTAGATGACTACATAAAGTCACAGAAAAAGACTGGAAAGATGGCATATGGACGAAACCGTCGCGGTCCTAAAGCTAACGCAGGACCTAAACGCGGCGGTGGAGGCGCAGGCGCTGCAGCTGCTGGAGCATATCGAGGGGGTGGTCAGAACTCCTTCCGTGGCCGGAAAGGGCGCCCCGACCAGGGAAATAACAATGTACGAATTTATAATTGGTCACAAACTACATTCATCAAAGTCAGCAGCCTCTGTAATGGACGCCATTGAAAAATGCGAATTCTCATCTAAAGTTATGAAGAAACAGAGCTTCAGTGGTCTGAGCTGAATCCTCAGAAAGGAGTCCTGAGCCAGAAAAATACACAAAAATGTGTAATGGCATGTCATGAGTGAATCTGCAATTTGCAGTAAGCGCATTCAGTCACTTTAAAGCACCAAGATGGCAGACGAAACAATATTTGAGGATGAATCTTTCCTCCAGTTTTTACTGTATATTGAGTCTGCCTTTCTTTTCATGACAAATGCCAAGCGTCCTTGTCCTTGTGTTGGTTGGCTAAATATGCCTATAAATCCACGCTTAAGGCTCAAGTGATAACGGTGCAGTATGGAAGTATTTAAGAGCATTCAAGAAGTATTTGTGGTGTTCCTACGGCGGTGAGGAAGCATGAGTCAGAATATTTGATGGACAGGAGCAGCTGCATACCTTTCAGTTCTTCATTTCAACCTCTACACTGTATCTTTGATTTTTTTATGTTTTTAAAGTCCGGTAAAAAATGCAATCCGGGTTTTCATTAAATAATGTGGATAATAATGTATTATGTATTAGTAATTCTAGTTTACCTACAACACCCATTCTTATTCATTTAATGTAAGCAGGTTTGTCAATAATATTGTACAGTTACGTAAAATGGGATTTTCTTCTTGGATTGATAAAGGTTCAAGGACGATGGAACAACCGTGGTACCTCTAACAGGCGTAGTAGAGGTCAATTCGCAGGAGTAAGTGTTTAATTAAGTGTAACATTTTCGTGTCACCGGTATTGTACTAAGTTTGAAACGAAAATGGATTGGCATCAATTACTTATTTGGGTGCATTTTTTATAATAGACAAGCGGAAATACACCCCGTGGAAACTTCCAGCGTTTTCAAGGAGGTGGTGGAGGCCGGGCTCTCCAAAACCAGGGGCAGGGTCTAAATAGGCGGCAACGTAATCCCAATCGCCAGACAAGACGCCAGCGTAATTCACTTGGAAGAGGAGGACAAGTTGTTCCGGTGGTTCAAGGAGTTTCAAAACAACGTTATTTTAACAAACCATTGCCAAATATTGGAGCTGTTGCTTTGAAACCCAAGAGAAATCCACCAAGACGATTAAGAGTGAGGAAGAACCTTGGGAATGGTGGCGTGATTGCTCTACAGCAGAACGCAGTTATTACGGCTAGTAGAAACTCAAAGCGAGCAATTTTGAAACTTGCAAAGAATCGGGTACAAAGAGCAAAATTACTGGTCGGTAGAAAGAAAGCAGTCGCTGGAGCTGGAAAGTTGAAGAAAGTTGTAAGTATTTCATTGATTTCATAGTGTTTTTGCAGCCCATGTTCAGTGACTAGTGATGATGATTATGACTATGACCATTATTTGATTCATTTCATTGTATTTTTGTTAGATTGCTGCAACCAGCACAGGACGTTTAGCACTAGGAAGTAATGGATTTGTTACTGTCAAAAACACCAAAGCCAAACAGATGGAAAGAGCCCTTGTACAAATGAAAATACAAAGAGCGCAGCAAGCTAGAAATAGAGTCTCGCCCCAACGAAACATGAGCGTTCCCGGACCCAGCATGAGGAAGAGACCTGCCCGTGTCCGAAAGCCTGCAAAGTAAGAACAGAAGAAAAATATATGCGCATTTGCTAATTGATCGGTTTAAGATTCCAAACTTAATGTTTGTTTATCTCTTTTATTCAGCACGCGTCCACGCACCAGTGATTACAACCCCACTATCGTCAGGACCATGACGAATGACTTGGCGGATGAGATGACCAGCAGCCAATTGAATCCCGACATTCAAAGAAAAATAGCTTTCATTCAAAGTCGATCTAATAAAAGCGAACGCGCTCCAGTAATGCCAGACTTCAAAGCACCCGTCACAACATCAAGAATGAAGTTGAGCGACCGTTTTAGGCTGTTGAGAGATAATTAGATACAGAACAGTAATAGTAAAATTTACTAAAATTACAATTTGTATGCAATATGTATTAGTCTTTAATTCGAGATTTGTAGGTTAGTTAATATTAGGAGAATACGACTTCATTCTATGTATGCATTTTACATAAAACATAAGTTAATGTTAAGTTAATTTACGAAAGTGTGTGAATCGCAGTTTGTATTGTAATATTCTTCCCTAATCACGGTTTAAACTGTCTTTAAGTTATTTCTTTTATTAACAAACTCTGTGTAACAGTTTTAGTTAATTTACTTTATATGCACGAAGGGTATGCATGTTTAGCAGGTAAAGTCTATGCTAATCTCTATTTACTCGGATCTATGTACTTACACAATATGCATAATATTAGTGCGCAAATAGACAATATCTCATAATTTAGATTCTTATATATTCATTTTGTTTACATCATTTATTGTTAAATTACAAGATTAGTTGCATTGTAATAAAGTATAACAAAATGGTACTATTGTTTTCTTGTCATTTTTTGCACACAATTCTTCCATCGAGCGAGACGAAGGTTTGTGACTGAGTCAGCCATCTCAACAACGACTTGGTTTCCAACTTCCAAGTGGAGAACCCCATGGTAATATATAGTTACATTTGTCATAGTTCCGGTGCATTTATGTTCTGAATCATTTTGTTCCCAAATTCCATCGCCAAAAATTGTTCCGAAACTATTTCCTGACCAAAGTTAAATTCTGTACAAACCATGAAATTTTGAAAGAAAAGAGGAACCACCACTTCCCATATTTAAGCAGCATAAAACATTAGTGTCCATATAAGATCAGGTACGTGAAGACGATAAATTAATCATTTTCCATAATCCTTTCACGTTTCAATAGTTTATAAGCTGTTATGAATGATGACTGTAACTTAATACTTATAAATCCTCTCCTCTCTGATTTATACAGCAGACATAGACTAAGAGGATTTAATTATGGCTGCCTGTAATCCTAGTCCTTGTCCGATAAACGTCGCAGTTAAAATGACAGCGTCTATGCCTGCACCCAATCGTTCAAATCGGTGTTCTCGACGACCTTCTCAAGCGTCATCCTGTGGTAACAATGGAGGTGGTGACCAAGCTTGTTGTGGTAGCCAAAGGGCATCAAGAAATGCATCTCGTCAGTCTATACCAAATTACATGAAGCCGCTTTCACGAACTCCTAGTTACTCTGAACGGGTAAACATGAACGCTGCTAATATGTGCTGTCCTGGTCATCCACGTCCTGACTGTTGCCGGGTACCTTGCCCAGATCCATGCTTACCAAGGTGCCCTCAAGGCATCTATGTTGAAAGGACTCTCTCTGTCAAGCCAGACCGAACATATGAACCCCCAGAAACTAAGTTCAATGGATTGTCAACATACAAAGAGCACTATTTCTTAAAATGTGGTGAGCCTGCCAAATCGGTTAAACCATTGTCAACCTTTAACCCATCGGATGCACCATTTGACGGTTTGTCAACTTATCGTGAGACATTCTACTGCAAGCCTCTGCAACCTGTTGGAAAGCCACCATGGGCTAAGGCTGCAGCATTTGACCCCTCTTGTGCTCCCATGGAAGGTGTGTCTCAATACCGATTTGATTACAAGGGATGCATGGCTCCACCCCCACCTTCATTCAAACCACAAACAACGTTTGTACCCTCGGATGCAAGATTGGAAGGCCTTACAACTTACAGGGTCAACTACATTCCATACTGCCCCCGAGAATATGATTATGCCAGGCCGAAACAGTCAGCAAAACCAGTTGGAGCACCATCATGTGCTCCCATGGAAGGAACATCTACTTACCGCTCAGACTTCTACCCCAAATGCATGGTGAAGACGAATAGCTTGAAACCAACGCTGAAGCCACGATTCTCGGATGCAAAAATGGCTGGGATAACTACGTACAAAAATGATTTCATTCCCTTCCACTTTGATAAGTGCCCAGGACCTTGCATTCCTGCAGAAATTTATGATCAATGCTACCCCAAACAATGCTTGTTTGCTTGCTCAGGAGATCCCGATGATAATAAAGCGGAATCAGAGTGCGGAGACCAATGTCCCCCTAACGCAGCCCCCAGGCCATGTGGAATACCTCCTTGTGAGCCTTTCCCTTACACAATTGCAAATTCTGGCGATCAAATTCAAGGTTGCTGTGACTGTCTGAATGATCCACCACTTGAAAAGGAAAGCGATGAATGCTAGGATTATCGGCACAGAAAAAATGTCAAATCAAAATCTAACTGGTTGATGTAAATATATGTCAAACTGGACACGTTCATTTTTTATGGTAAAAATGTTTATGTAAAATAATCTACTTCTTAATGATTATTAATACAATGAAGCAAGCGGAAATAAAACTGTAAAACAAAGTACGTATGATTTTGGTTTTTACAAAATGACTCAACTTTTATAAAAGCATGCTTTTTGGTAATAATTAATAGGCTAACATATATGGATATTTTAAGAGATACAAATATATGTGAAGGACATAAAAATGGAAACTTTTCCGGTGGAAATATTATATTTACAATTGTTTCGTAACATTAATTTAAGCTAATACACGTGGACCATGCCGTAGGCAAAAGTCCAGCATAAAATGTAGGTAAACAATGATCCAAAAAATCCGTTCATTAGAATAGCTTTGCGAGAAGTAAAATAACGTTGATAGTTTGCACCTGCTTTAGCAATTAAGATCAACCACATTCCAAACATGGCAATAAAGTAGAATCCAAAACCATACAATGCTGTTAGTCCAAGGACCCCAGCGCCCATTCCAGAGAATACTGCAGTGCATGTTCTGGTGTACTCCACAACTGCTGCATTGTGTTGTATGGCACCCTGATTATAAACCTTGGTTTCACCTCCCTTTTCAACGGTTACTGTTCTTGTTCGCTGCATGATTTCGATGACCTCAGGGAGTCCTCCTTAGAGTACCACGGTGGGACCCTTTAAATTGCCAAATGAAATTACAATTAAATGCTGCACAGTAACTATCTTGTAGACATAAAATTAAAATCAGTGTCAAGCTAAGTAGAAATGAAAGTAATGAAGTTAGTAACTTACTAATTCACGAAAACTCCAAATCGATGATTTCTCACTGCCCTGTGTAACTTTCCAACGATAAAGTTCCAAAGTATTATACAAAACGGAAATGAATTAACCGGAACCGGATGAAGATATTTAACACTACTTGTTCATGATTAATTAACCTCAATTGAAAGTAAATATTCCTTGTACAGCTGTTATTGTTCGGATGTGCAGTTTTGTTCAGTCAGATTTGCTTTGACATGAGACAATGAAATGAATTGAAGCAAGCACATACCCAAAAGTATTTGCTGCGTAATGTAGAGATACACACACTACACTGGGGCGAAACATCTGATGGCACAACAGGCGCAAAAGTTGACAGTGTTTATATTCATGCATACAAGCACGTGTGTGTAGGTGAATGCAATGCATGCATTTTTTCTGTCTTAAATATTTTTGCAGGTGTATCAAAAGTTTTAGTTGAAGTAATTTTTGAAATACTAATTTTATAATTGTAGTGTATTTAAAAATCTGAAATGGTGATTATGAAGAGAGGCATAGCGGCTAATGCCGTTGGGAAGTCAGCTAAGAAAAATGAGGCATCGTCGGAAGATGAAGATCTACTTGACTCAGGTTCAAATTCTTGATATTACTTTTGTGACTTAGACTTAACTAATCAGTTTGTGTCCTGTGACACATGACGCAGTACTGTTGTAAATTAATATAAAATTATGTATGTTGTAATTTAGATGCTTCGGAGGAAGTGGTCAGTCAAGAAATGGAGCCGGAGCCCAAGAAGATCAAGAAGGATGTGACGCAGGAGGCTGAGGAGGAGATGAAGATTTATGATGGCATCATCAAAGACTGTGATGTTAAGATAACTCAAAAGCTTTCCAAACTGTCAGCTTATCTGCAGTTTATATTTGAGAAAAATGTGAATACTCTGGAATTTGAGACAAACTTCAATGATTGGATTAAGAGTACAATGTCGATTCTGTTGGATGAAAGTAGGGTAGCATCAATGGAGTTTTATAAGTATCTTTGTAATGTTCTGAAGGTCGCTCCTACTATAATTGAAGCGAGTTGCGAGAAAATTTTAAGTTTTATTTACAACAATCATCAATTCAATTCAGAGTGTAACAATGAGTTTGAGATTTTTATGGAAGGCTTGTCATATACTTTTGAAAAGTTACGTAGATATCCAAAGTTGATTGCAAAGTTGTTGTGTAGTGTGCGTGACAATTTAAGCAAGTGCTCAGGGCATGAAGGTGCCAAGAAGTTTATGAAGAAAATGTTAGGTCATAAGGCGAAAGACCAGGAATTGTTTGTACTGCCTAAACGGTTTATGGAATCCTACATATCAATCGTTAGTATGCTGCCACAGGGGCAAATCATGGATTTGTGGAAGACACTACAACACAATTTGGATGAGGAGTGTATTAAAAAGTACAACAGTTCAGGTATAAATTTATGCATATAATTTCTACAGACATGTTTTACTAATGATCTTTACATGTCCATATAAGTAGTTTTATCATAACTTATCGTAAAATATTATTTGCAGAGGTTCCATCAAAGTTGTTCTTGAAGGTAGTTGTGGAGTTAATGACGGCCTTCTTGTTAAGCATCAAGGTTTGTGACTACTCGGTTCCAGTGTCCACAGTAGAGAAAGTGGTAGACATGATGGGGAAATTAAAGGAGTGCAGCATTCCAGAACTGATAGATGTAGTTCCCGATGAATACGTAAGATAAATCTAACTCGTAAATTCTTGTGTAAAATATATAGTAACTCAAACAGAAATTAAATGTATCTTTTAATTTCATAGGATGCTTCATATACCAGTTCCCTACTGAAATTGTGCAATACGTGGGCCTATTTCAACCATTTTATGTGGACATATAACGATGCTTACAAGAGTCCACTTTCAGGAGAGGTTGACACTTTTCAGCAGGCAGTGGATCTATCTCTCTTTTTTCCACAGTTATCTTCCAATAAATGGGGTACTTTATGGAGTGACATCAACAAAAATAAGGATTCTTGTAGTGCTTCATTTTTGGTAAACATGTTTTTGACAATCATTTGTTTGCATGATTACAAGTATTCCTATGTATTGTGTGTGCAGTTAATGTAATTGTTGGTTTTTTGTACAAATAGGTGAGCTTAGTGGCACTTAAGATGAAACATTTCTCCGCGTTGGAACAACGAAGAAAAAATGATGAGCTCCTTGCTTCTGCTGCGAGCAACAATGGCATAAAAATGGAAGAGGAGACTCGCGATTCAGATGATATCCTTCAAAGAAACTTGCAAGAATCAGCAAAATTCCTGTGGAATAATCAGCAATCATTGCAAATAGCCCAACAAAATTATATCTTTTCTGGGTCCTGTGAAGATACGCTCAGAATTGCTGCCTCCTTCTTACAACAGGACGAGTTGATAGAGTACGCAAAAACATATTTGGATAATAATCTGTCAATGACCAGCCAGATTGACATGCAAAACTTTAAGCAACAGCTTTCTTCCAACATGGCTTTTCGCGTTGCTGTTGTACTGGAATCTATTTCGGAGGGCTTGAGAAAAATTGGGAAGAGCAACTCCATGAAAAATCCTATCAAAAAGTTGTTGGCTGATTTCCTGAATCCTCTCTACAAATTCAAACTTCTAAATGGACTAACTCTAAAGAACAACAAAGTTAATGATGATGAATTGAAGAAATCAATGTTGGCGGCCTTGAAAATAGTGAATGAGGTTTTGGTATTGGACGAAGCTCATCAGGATTCTGAAGATCAGATTTCAGCTAATTTGTTGCAAGGAATTATTTCTCTTATTGGACATGAGGAACTGACGCAATACCCGAAAAATGTCAAAACCACAATATTCTTGAGTGTCTTACTAATGTTTATTCCTTTAGTAAAAGATTCGACATCTCCGGAAATAATGGATGACCTTAGTTGCATTCTTAGCGAATGTGGACAACATTCTCAAGGAAATGATGTGTTGTTTCACGTTAAATGGCCGGAGTTCTATACTTTGGTCAAGAGCAACGTAGCTCATCTATCCAAAAAATCAGCGAAACGCTTATCTTCGTTGACCCTTGAAAATGTTTACGTTTCCCCGAAAGTAGCCATTGACTTTGGCCAATTGTTTATCAGTTCTGTTAGCGAGGAAAACTTTGATTTTAATTCATCTGAAGGTTACCTGAATATATGCATGCTCGACTACATTTTACAGGTAATATCATTTATGTTGTTTGTATGACTTATTCCTTTACTTATTATGATGTTATTAGAAGATAGTAACCCAGATAAAAACTGTTTATTTAAAGGAACAAATCGTAACAAAAACAAGGTCTACTCCAGTAGTTAAAAGTCATGTCAAGGATTTGTCAAAAATGTTCGTGAAAAGCCTCTCCGACGGCTGTATCATCACCGATCTTCACAGCCTCCTTCAGTCCTTGAAAAAATGCAAAAAGAAAGGTGTATCGCCTGCCAAGAAGAACAAATCCTCGGATGTGTCCGTTTCTGCTGTTATGAAAGCATGTCATTTACTCCTCAAGGGAAAGTCGCACATGGAACCGCTAGATTTATCTGATTATGCTCTCATTGTTCTACCGTATCTCCAGTTTTCTTTGGAATACGTAGAAGTAAGTGTTGATGTGCCCGCCACAACTTTGTACGATTGTGTTCAATTTATTCGTGAGGCAGTGAAGTCCTTTGAGGAATATCGAGAAAAATTACCCGAGGATTTTCTTTTACGAGTTTGGAATTCGTGTGCCTCATATGAGCGTAACGGGGTTGGAGAATGTGATAAAATTTCAGATCCAGCTCTGATGAAAACTATCTTGGAAGTCGCAGACGAAGCTGAGTTGCAGTTAATCTGTGATTCGATGGTTGAACGAGTGGTAAGTTTTATTTCAGTTAAGTAAACAGTAAAATTCATGGCGTGATATGTCTATATACTATACTATGATTGATGTATTTTCTTGTACAGGACAATGGGACTGAATTAGCTTTGACGGCTCAGTTGCTTAACTGTTTAATTAACAGTGAAACAAGTGATGATAAGAAGAAACAAATTCGCCGAACTACTGTGGAGTTGGGAATATTTAAGTACTTGAAGCATATAAACAAGTGGAAAGAGGCTGATAATTTTATTCAAGTTGCAGTACCTTATATTCAATTCCAGACATCTTTGCTGAAAAGGAGAAAGGTATAATGTGTAATTTTACAATAAATTGTAACTCACTTTTCTTCATATTTATTCTTTGTCTAGTATTCAAGTTTTCAACTGGTTTTTTACAGCCTATGAGTAGTTTGAGCACATTGGCTTTGTCCATGTCCTCCATTACGTCCCTGCCGCTGGATAAGATTGACTCGGTGGATTCTTTCAAAACTGTATTCTCACAAGTATGTGATTTGTTGAACGCTTTAAACGTTCATCGTTTGGATGTATTGTCGTT
The DNA here is from genome assembly GCA_034693345.1 of Entomobrya multifasciata. Classification (NCBI taxonomy): domain Eukaryota; kingdom Metazoa; phylum Arthropoda; class Collembola; order Entomobryomorpha; family Entomobryidae; genus Entomobrya; species Entomobrya multifasciata. The sequence goes on along the minus strand of JAQFXM010005334.1, from coordinate 4,128 downwards.
TCGTTCTCATGTTTTCTTACAGGTAATTAATTATATCATGCAGTTATACAAAATTATATCGATAGAACCGTACTGTGACATTATTTATGCATTCATTGAAATTCGTTTGTAGTGCTTTCAATTTCTCGTGGAGAGTCTCATAAAAAAGGCCGACCAGAACAATAAGCTTAGCGACACAGAGATATTTGATCTACGCCACTGTGCTCACTGTATTGAAAGGTAAAATATTGTATTGATTATTGATTTTTATTAAGATACAAAATTACAATCATATCTCATTTTAAAATTACACTTTTTCATTTTATAGAGTTTGCCAATCTGCGAAGTTGGGTCGTGAAGAGCTCAGTCGTGTCGCACCATACATGATTGTGATTTTCATGCGACAGTTTGAAAAAATCACCGTTTATCCTGTGGTCAAGGTATGCTTTCTTTGGTGTCAATGTATTTCTTTTTTGTGTGTGGGTGTGTCAATTTTATGCAGACAATATTAATGTGCTATTTTTTTCTTTTAGAATCCACTGTTAAATGGATGTTACAAAGTACTTGACATGTGTACTGAACAGGGAATTTCTCACGTGAATTCGATGCTTTCCGTAGGATCACGCGAAATATTTAAAGCAGTTTATGAACTTTATAAAAAGTTTTATCGATACAAAGGAAAAGTTTGATGCTTTTATCTTTCTGTACGGTTTAACGATTTTTACTTTGTTGGAATAAGCAGGATGCACTATAACTATAACTATTTACATATGTACATGCATTATATTATAGAAGACAAATAAAAGTATGAGTGACACCTCTTAATCAAGAAACTAAAGTCCTTCATAGCAAAGTTGTAACTCACATGCATGGCATGAGTGTGTTTACCAAAAGCAATGCACCACCACCACCTCAAATAAATCCCAAGAACAGAATATAGTCGGAAAACGTAGCATATTATCAATATCAATGTAGTTATAATTTCTCTAAGAGCTAAGTAACTTCCGCCCTCTAGAACCATAAAAATATTTTTGCATTGGATTTTCCACCGACTTTCCAGGACCAAAACTTTCACAGCATCTTATCATCCCCAAAACTTATTTCATTATAGCTAAACTCCATTTTTCCTACCTGTCTCATTCTTTCTCATATACGGTAATCTACAGCTACACAAACATGATAATAGCTTGGATGAAACCTTTCGTTGGTTGCATCGTAGCTCCACATCTTGCAAATCGTAAACTGCACATATCGAATCAATTCAGTAACATGGAAGAAAGTATATCGAGAAGGGAATTGTTTTGCACAGAAATATATGCCTAAGCTACTTCTTTACCCGGAAGAACTCAACTTAAGGTTCTTCATTCAGTTTTGTCTTGCATTGCATGCAACGCGCAACCATACAGTTAGGAAAAAGGTGAGAACGAGATGTGCTTTTTACAATGTAGATTACATGCAATGTATGCTTTTCATCGGATCGACTTATGCAGAAAATAGAAACGAAAATGAATATAGTTCAAGACAAGATAAAAAGACTAAGTAAGTGATAATATGATGATATGGCTATACATATATGCTAGGCATACATGAATCTCTGATTTGCACTTTTACAGGCTACATCATAAAATTAACTGGAAATACGGAATGGGAATACACTATTAAGTTGGTCGCTTTTCATGTGCTATTTCTTCGAAGAAAAAGTATTCCAAGAGCACAGACGACAGACACAGAAAACATGCAATATTCCAGCAACGTAGTCGATGCAGCCATGCAATGCAACGTTGCTTGCACAGACGCATCTCTTTCCTTTTCCCTTTACTATTTTCCTTCCCCCTTTATGACTGTTTTTGTAGTAAAGCCTCTCTGCCTGCATTTTGCATGCAACCATGGTCAATACATAGAAATGGATAATAATATCGGTAAATAGATGGAGAAAAACTGTACCCTGTTCCAGAATATAACGTAAAAACTGTTTAAGCAAAAGATCCATACTTAAACTAAAGGCAAGTTCATGTTCATATCCAATGCAGTGTGCAGTATGCTGCGTTTTACTGATGTGATAAGTAAGCTCATAGTCTGTAAAGTTACATGTTACTCAAGTTGCAGACAAAACTTACATCATATCAAACCAAGCAGATATATTTGTAACGAAGATTCAATTCTGTTGAGGGTGGTTTGGTGTTGTGGAGATGATAATTCGTTGCGTATTGTATTTTACTACACAAGCCTTTGCTATTGCCGTTGCCATTTGCCATCACCAGTTTTACCACCACCATTGCTCAGTGTTGAAGCTCAACTACTGCAATAACACATACCATACAACAATCTAGTAAAAACTTAGAATCTCTGGTTCTTGTGTTCGTCTGTCATATTCTTCGTATGCAATGCACAGGGGCTTTGTTGTGTGTAAAAATGAATGCAGCATTCATCCCTTCTGTGCGTACCATGTTTCCATTACCATCGCCGTCTGCACTCTCTGCAGTCAATAGTCAGAATAGTATGTCTGCAAAGAATTTTTCATAACCAACTATGCTGGCCGGGGGTTTCCCTTTCAGTCGGTGGTGATCCGTCTTCGTGGTCACAGTTGTTCAGTTGTGTGGAGAAGTGTGATGGCTGGCGCGTGTCAACATAGTTGACTTGACTATTCGAGATGCATTGCATTTGTATGCATCTTTCATGGAGAAAAAAACAAAATATAGCTTTTAAGTACACATAGTTTTGTTAGTCGTGTTGTTTCTTATTGGATTTGGAATGTGGCTTCGTGACACACAGTTTTTTGTACTACATGCCATCTGGTTTTTTACAAATTGGAACCTTTTCGTGATAAGCAGTTATACTATTTGAAAACAAACTGACGGATATAGCAGATAAGAAAAAATATGCATGTTCCAAAAACTGAGTTCTATGAACGACTATAATGAATGATAATTTTTAACGTGTTCTTGTGTGGACAAGACAGTATATCTGATGTGCACATTACACAGTAGTCAGTAATGAAACAAAGACATCGCGTTTTGGAAAGTTGACGTTTTGCATAAATTTACTGGCTCCCTGTTGTTAAACTTGCTTGCATGCATGACAGCATTGCATTCCAGCAAAAGTGCTTCTTGTGTGAGTGCTGCTACTGAGTTTTTATTTTTTTCAAGGATGAAAAGTTGTATTGAGATGTAACATTGATTATGTCACAACAACTGGAGAAAACACACAAATATTTTGGATAACATAACAGGTACGGAATATACATTAGTTATGAATAATGTCTGCAAATAATTTCAAAACGATCTCAATCTCGGTATATTTCATAAACTCACTTTCATGTTCATGAGTGAGATGACAATAGACAAAATCTGCGAAAAAGAACCTCATTTATGATTCATGGTCGTAAAGCATGCAGAATGAACCCCTTACCCCTTTCCATTTATCTATTACGAACGAGTCACCATGATTTATGTACTTGTGGGTTTCATGGTTCATGATTCCACTACCTCAGGTGAGGCTTTTTCGGGACTTTACCTAAAGACCATTCTTGGAACCAAAACTAACACTATTTCGCATTGACATTAAGACTAATACAAAGCTGCATAGTAAAGTCACGGCCATGAAAGGAGACCGGCTTTTTTATGATCCTTTTTATACTACCATAAGGATAGTATGTAATAATATGTATATATTTCCTTCAAAATTGCGAGGTGTAAAGCAGCCCTTCTGGAAAATTCTTGCCAAAATAAATCCCAATACCATAAAAATCACAATATATTACATAAAGTAAAATGCAATACGTGCAAATTAACTACCTGACAAACTTAACTATTAACTGCCAACAAATGAATCTGAAACACTGCTGGACGGCAAAGACATAAGCTGATGTTTTATGTACATACGTTTGTGGATATTACTACCTATTATACAAATTGCAATTGCGATTTGCGATATTGACTTTTTGTTAGGTAGTATGTAGCTTCATGCAATTCAGCATAAAATATTACATGAAACAAACGCCTGCCAGGCCATAGTTTGGCTTGGCTTGCATTTGCTTCAATTCTGGCATAATCATCACTATCTTTGTAAGTACTGTAGAGGTACCAATTTTTCATATTATTTAAATTATCATAATGATCCTTATGAATGCAAAATCCATAATGTTCTGTT
>JAQFXM010005333.1:0-15165 GCA_034693345.1 Entomobrya multifasciata | reverse complement strand
GTTACCTACCTGGTTGGTTGAGTTGTTGGATTCTTTCTCTATTTTATTCTGTGCTCTCACAATTTCATGCTACAAGATCGATAGGTGTGTTATACAAATGAATTGAATGTGTGTTTGAATAATTTTTTGACACAGTATGAATTTGACATATGCACGGTTTTTATGGTTTATCATATCGTAGTACATAGGTTTATAGGCTTGTATCTTGTATCAGTAATTTATTTATGAGATAGCTATATGTGCACAGTATTAACGTGTCATTTACTCATTTTTCTATTTTTTTCAGGTGTGAAGATTCGCTTACTGAAAAGAGAATGGAGTGATGAGCATTCGTGGATGTATCGAAATTGAACTGGTGTGTTGGAAGTTCCAATAGTTTCATTCGACCATCTTTGCCAACTGCTGCTGTCAATGTTGTTAGTTTTCATAGGTGAAGGGAAGCTGTAATATTGATTTGATTCTGCAGAACCGCACGGCATACGATGATGTCGTGACATACTAAATTTTTTAGTCAAAGTCATTAAGTAAATGAACACATCACATCACAGCCTAAAACGCAAAAGTCATATTCGTCTAATGAAATCATTGATCAAGACAAAATTGAAAAAAGTAGTGTAGTGTTGAAAGGAAAGCGAAATTACAATTGCACGTGTATGGAGGAGACGCTACTGTTGCAGCCGTAATCAAACCCAGACAAGCAGCATATTTTCGTTTTGAACACAGGGGTTCGCAAAAACTTGGTTTGATGTGCCAACCAAAAAATATTAAGGTATGCAACATGAATAGCAATTTCACAGCTTGTACAGTTTTTTACAATAATTAATTTTTTGGAATACTAAACTTACTTTTGGAATTTGATTCACAGGCGTATTTTGGTTGACAAAACAAAGCATTTTGTTTGGAGCAAAATGAAGACAATTGCGTGGAAGCGATCTCGTGTAGTGAAATTAAGTGCAATAGGCGGCACTCTTCTTATCTGTCTTATTTTATTCATACGTGCTGGAGACCATGGTCCTGGAGCACCAACGTGGGGAATTAAAAGTGCTTTGGTAGCGAAAAAGGCTCCATGGTATACGGCTGACAAGTTAGGAAATTTTGAACCTGAGGAGGAACCTGTTGGGGATGGGCCTGGTGAAGGTGGCAAGCCATACAGACTTCCAGCGGACAAGCAAAATGATGTTGATGAATCTATTGGGAATTACGGAATGAACATGGCAGTTTCAGATGCAATTTCCCTTGAACGTGCAATTCCTGATACGAGACAGGATGAGTAAGAATTTTGATTTTATCACACCAGCTATTGTATTTTCGTAAGGTTGGGAGTTGGGAGATCAGAACTAATGACTAGTATCTTTTTTCAGATGTAAGCATTGGAACTACCCTGAAAAGATGGGAATAAAAGCCAGTATCGTTCTTGTGTTCCACAACGAAGGATTCTCAACACTTATGAGAAATGTTCACACTATTATCAAACGTTCACCTCCTGAAATGTTGGAAGAAATTGTGCTTGTAGATGACTTTAGTGACAAAGGTAATATAACATAATATCTTAATTGATATTCGCATTTTCCTATCTTTAGTTTGTGGTGCAATGTAATTACATTGATAAAATTGTTTTCTGTTTTCAGAGGACTTGAAAGACAAATTAGACAATTACGTTACACGCTTCAACGGGAAAGTGCGTGTTATCAGAAATTCCCAAAGAGAAGGTCTTATCCGGACAAGGACAATAGGTGCTCAGGAATCAAAGGGGGATGTCGTTGTCTTTCTTGATGCTCATTGTGAAGTCAATAGGAATTGGCTACCCCCACTTCTTGCTCCAATTTATCTCGATAGAACTACCATGACTGTTCCAATCATTGATGGTGTAGACCACACAACGTTTGAGTATCGCCCTGTGTATTCTCCAGGAACCCTCTTTAGAGGAATTTTCGAGTGGGGTATGTATTACAAAGAGACTGAGATTCCTCCTGAAATGGAAGCTGAGCGTCAGTACAAGTCAGCTCCTTACAAGTAAGTAAAATCCAATGATTGAAATGTACAAATATCGTGCAAATATGCTCAGGGATTCATGCAAATCTTTATAATTTTCAAATTATGTGTTACCTACATCAATTAGGGCACCAACTCATGCTGGTGGACTTTTTGCAATCGATCGACAATACTTCTTGGATTTGGGTGCATATGATCCTGGCCTTCTTGTGTGGGGAGGAGAAAATTTTGAACTGTCTTTCAAAGTGTGGCAGTGCGGAGGTTCTCTTGAATGGGTGCCTTGCAGTAGAGTTGGCCATGTCTACCGTGGTTTTATGCCCTACAATTTCGGAAAATTAGCAGAAAAGAAGAAGGGATCTCTTATTCATATTGTAAGAATTTTTAATACTGAAAAATGATAGGTAATGTATATTCATATAATCTAAATAAGTGTTTCCTTTGTACATATTCTAGAATTACAAGCGTGTCATTGAAGTATGGTTTGACGAGAAATACAAGGAATTTTTCTACACTCGTGAACCTCTTGCCCGATACTTGGATGCCGGAGACATTACTGAACAACTTGCCATTAAGGATAAGTTTAAGTGCAAATCCTTCCAGTGGTTTATGGACAACGTTGCTCCTGATCTTTTGGTCAAATATCCCGAACTTCCTCCCAATTTGTTCTGGGGTGAGTTTAGGAACAAAGGCACGAACACCTGTATGGACACAATGGGACGCCCCGCTCCTACCAAAATGGGATTGAGTGGATGTCACGGTGCAGGCAACAATCAGGTTGGGCGTATTCCCAAGAGTCAGGCACGCTTAAAAATCTTTGAAATCTTTTTTTCTCCTTCTTCCATTATTAAAGTTCTTTTACTGTTGTTCTTCCTCAGTTTGATAGCAATCTGTCTTCAGTTGACCTGCATGACGAAGTCGTAATTGTCTTTTGTTAAATTCTCTTACTGTTTTATAACTATTTGTATTCTATACCACTAACTAACTTTTATTTTCATTTTCCGGCTTTTATTTTGCTTTATAACATTTAGTTGTTTAGAACTATTTGAATGAAGGTTTAACTTAAAATACTAATATTTGGTAATCATTTTATTATGTAGCTCGTCCGTCTTAACGCTAAGGGTCAAATTGGAATTGGTGAACGATGTGTGGATGCTGACAAAAGTAGTGTCAAGTTGATTTTCTGTCCACTGGGTCGGGTTGACGGACCTTGGGACTACGATGAGGTAATTCAAAGCATTCAAGCATTTTCAAATGAATCTAAGAAAGTAACAGGATTTATTTTCTTAAGCAAAAATGTATTTTTTTTTCTGTACAGATCACCAATATTATGAAGCACAAAACAACTGGAAAATGTTTGACGGTTCATCCAACAAACAGTAATTTGATGCTAAGAGAATGCGATCCTGGGAATACGTACCATCAATGGACTTGGAAAAAACTGAAACCGCGTTATTAAAATGTTTTAATTAGCTAACAATTTAGGAACATTCTCATTCATTTGTCAAAGTCTTGTGATACACATTCATTTTTACATGAGAAACTTTAAAATTTATATATCTAAGTTGTTATGAGTAGGAAAAAACGAAAGGGAGGTTGAGGTTTGTACTCAGCATTGAGCCGGAACAACGATGTTTTCACATTCATGATAAGGTGGTAAAAAGTTTACAATAATTGTTTTAGTGTTTCTTTCTGATTTAGATCAGTTTAATTTCATTTACTTTCGTCATTCGTGCAGACTCACTTTACTGCATTTATTTCCACTGTTAAGTTTGTTTTTCTTATCCAGATATGATCAAGGGGACATGCTTTTCCGCTTGTAAATCCTGCAACGAATGTATTTTTTCGTTAATCATCATTTAATTGTAATTTATTTAAACATTGTCAAAATGTGAATACCAATTCGTGGGGTCCCTTTATTATTTTGTAGCATATGGTGTTGTGGTGAAATACAATAAATTGGAGGTAATGAAAATAAAAGTATGCAGTATAGTTTTGTACACATTGTATGGGTGCCTTATGCCAAACAGTTTGTGCAACTAAGTTTTTATGTTTTAGACTTCGTGCAATAAAAAGTGTTAGGAGGGGAAGTATCAAAAAAACTTTCTAAATTTTCTAGACAATGATGAATCCAATGCTACTTGTATCAATGTTTTTTGCTTAGCCCAAGGGTAAATAGTAATGATAGATTTTAAGTAGTTCTTATTTTAGGAGAATCGAGACTATGTATCAGGGAAAAAAGGAAAATATACTGTTAAGGACTGAAGATTCTTGTGTATTAAACTTTAAAGTGATACGTACAAAATTTGCTTCCCGTTAAAGAACACTGCGCCTCCAAAACTGGGCATCTACATTTTAAAACTTTGAAATTTTAAAAACTAGTCTTCAATGGTGGATAAATCACATGTTTAATCGTACGAGATCAGATCGGGATTAAAAGTGAAAATGTATTACTATTTAACTATACAATTCAGATAAAAGAAATTGTTGTTTATGTGTTATCTTGTTCAATTCGACAAAAAAACCTATTTGATAACGAATTGTCACCAATGCCAAATTGTGTGTGCAAGATTTGAAGAAAAATGAGTGAAAGATGTAAGATGACTAGGTAGTATAGTACTTATACTCTCAATACATAGTTAAATAGTTATACTAGGTAATAATTTATTGCTTGTGTATTTTTATGTAAACGATACAATCAAAAATAAATTGAAATAAATTGTTTAATATTTTATAATGAAATCGGAAATTGAACTAACTGATGTGTTCTTCCTCCATCTTCCATCTTCAGCAGACTTTTGGCATTAATCTGACACTCATTTCTTCTTTGAAACTTCTTTGCACTCTCAGTCAGTCGTTGGAGTAAGTTGGAGTTACCGATTTCGGAATCTTACATTGCCCCACTTTTGACTTCAACCTCTTTAAGTCCACTCCACTCACTCCACTGGACTGGGCTCCCCTGTGCAGCAGCACTCCATACTTTGTTCATATTCACGGTGGGGGTTAGTACACTCTTTCGGCGTGTTAGAAAGAAATCGATCATTGCTATGATATGAAAAACACAACAAAAAATTACCTGCGTAGTAAAATATTGCATTTTGTTTTTCATTTATACTTTAGTCACAGCCTTTCTTTATAGTGCTCAAAGTACTGTGCTTATCCTTTTAAATCACTGATAATCATATACTATTTTCAACATGGACGAAAAATTTCTGGAAGAGCTCAAATCAGTATCCGTACAGGACATTTTACAGGAGGTATGCAAATGCTTTCCTTCATTAATTATCGCAAAGAATTTACTATCTTCAACAAATTAAAGGCAAAAAATCATTTTGAGTTTAGCAACGGCCAACAACAGCGTTTCGTCTAGGCACTGCTCGAGGATCAAGAAATCTAACGTCATCTCATGGACTTTCAGGAGCTGTTTCTTCATCAATCCCCGAAGCGTCATCATCAGCATTTACCACTGTTACCTCAACAGTTGAGTCAGATGAAATCACGACTTTGGCTAGCTATCGACCTGAATCTGCTGCATTTACTTTCTCGTTCAATAGACCAAAAACGGGAAGGCGTAAACAAGACTCAGCGGATGAAGGGGGCTCAACCGGAAATCGACGGGCACCTTCAGCTTTTCGAAGTCGAGGGAACCATGTCAGCGGAGGGTAAAACACAAACGCATAAGTTGTTGTCAGCATAAGTTAAAAGAGCCAACTAAACATATTAAATTACACTTTGTAAACGTTGTTTGTAGAATGAATAATGTGCGTGCAGTCTCGTCCACGAGATCCAACACACTCGTTAATGATATGGACAATGGTTTAGAATTCATTCCTGACCTTGACGATGTCAACGAGGAGGATTTACAAATGACTGTTGCATCAGCACCTGCGTAAGACTCATTTAATATTAAAAATTCAGACGATATATGCGATTTTTTATGTCATGTCAAGTTTCTTTTTACATTTCATGTAGATATGAAATTCAGAGAATGGCAAGTCTCAAGGAATTGGATGCTGAGCTAATGCAAAGTAAACCTTTCTCGGTTGTTGATGGAGTGAATTTGCGAAGACTGTGCAAATTCATTGTACCTGAGAAACTTCTAATGGAAGTAAGTTGCATGGTCTTTACCCTATTATTTTTCGAAGTGATACAGTAGAAATATAAATTTTGAATTATCGACTAAATGTAAAATGTTTGCAGCATGACGAGCTATGGACATGGGATAGCTTGTACACGGAAATAGTTTCTTCCCCAGAACTGGGAGAGTTGATGCGTTTATCACGGAAAGATAACGGAGAAAGCGATATTGAAGCGATTACGACGAAAGCAGTTTAATTTCAATTTCAGTTTATACTGAAACCTTAAAATCAGTCCTCGTTTATTTTTATTTTTAATTTTAAAAGTCGTAAAAACGTATTCTGCACTTGTACACTTATTACACGGAAGTGTGTTTTTGAAAATACTATAAACATTACATTTAAGATATGTACCCAAACCCATAAAACTTTAAAATGAGTTAAAACAATTAAACAGCCATTTTGGCTTTTGTGTTTACAAATCAGCTTCATTCTCTTCATTAAACAAAATAGTATCACCATTGCTGTCCCTGCGCTGTCTTCTTGGAGGTGGCGTAAATGGAGTTGATGCGACTCTTATACGTCCACCTTCATACAGTTCTTGTGTCTTGTACTGAGGAGTACACCAGTAATCTTTTGGACTATTGGCTTCAGCGATAAATTTTGCAAAGGCAACCCCATCATGTACTGGACATGCTTTCTCGAATTCCATTGGATCAACTATATCTTTCAAATCGTTAATTTCCGACTGTAAAACGAAATTAAGAAAATAATTTTCTCACGTTAAAGATTTTGTGCAGAGTATCATAATGTTTAGTTTATGATCAAACTAAAAAGAGAAAATGCATGGCCCTTACATCTGTGGGTGGACAGCAACAAACTGGGTCATCCTGCTTTTTAGTCTGTTCCACTTTATTTGCATGATTCCGACTTTGCTCTGCCTTGCTTGGTGGAGTTTTGAATATGGGCACCCTGCGAAAAAGTAAAACAACACCACTGCATTACCTTATACTTTGTGCCATGTTTCACATAAATTGTTCAATAAACTGACGTACTTATCAAAATCTTTCAACAAATTATATGTAGAATCGTGTAGATTATACCGGGGGGCTACAGGTTTTTCTTCTACTATATTCTGTTTCCCTGGACTGAGCGGACTTCGTGGCTTGTTTTTCGTAGCGTCTGATTTCTTCTGAATTGGTGGTGGTGGAGTAAGTGGAGCATGACTATTTTCCAGATCTTGCTTCATAGGGCTTACATCAAAGAATGTTTGTGAGAGGGACTCCGATCCCGACCTATCCCGTTTCCCGTCTCCTTCAATCGACTCGTCACTCTTTCTCTTTGTACCTGTTGGTGGACTTGGTTCTTTATTTGCCCGAGTGAAAGTACCCTCACTCTGAGATGACAATCGGTTACCTTTATTGTAAGTTGTCAGATTGGCCATATCTGTCTTTTTCTGCGGCATATTCCTGGCACACGCGATGATACTAGTTTGTTTATATCGCTTCTTGCCTTGACTTGTGCTTGAGCTGCTTCTAGGTTCAGCGTCTGGATCCACCCAGACTAGCTTTTTTGATTTGGATGTAATCACAAAGGAGTTTGGATTCCCACTCCCACTTGAACTGGATTTTGGGACATATGGAAGTGTGGCATCTAACGAAACAAGTGAGTCATCAAATGAATCATCTTTACTTGTTTCCACCTTTTCTGTTACTGGTTGGGGTAAATGTTTCTTTGACGGAGGAGTAGCATCCAACGTTATCGTTGTTGCTTCAAGAAAATCATTTTCATCAGCCTTGTTCTTGTCTTCACTTCTATAATTTTTATTTTCAATTATGGTTACTTCTTTTCTAGGTCTGTGGAAGGATCTCTTCTGCCTTTGACCATCAACAAATTTCCTGAAACCTGCCTCTGATCCTATCTCAATCAGAGGGTCTGAAGAGGACCTTCCTTTCATTTTCGTTTCTTCTTTTTTCGGCGATATGAAAAGCTTTTGGGGTAACTTTACAAGATCCTTATCTTTCTTCATAGACACATTTGGTAGCGACGACGTGGAGACTGGTGGGAGTTTCAGGGGTGAACTAGCAGGTCGGTCGAGGATTCTTAGCCTGCTGTATGACATTACTGATGGACTTCCAAAGAATTCATCATCTGTGCTGTCATCATAACATCCTTCCTGCGGATTTTCTCTTTCACTTTGGCTGGCACTGGCAATATGTAGAGTTCTGCAAAATAAATCAAATTCATATTCTTTTAAACAATCAAAATCAATTATTTATATCCCCTCATTCTAGTCTCCGAATGTCAGATATTCAATCAATTCAGATTTGCTTACCCTGTTTCACTAGAATCCTTATGCTTTTCCAGCTCAGCAAACTTCAAAGATATAGCATCCAGAAGGAGATTAAGAACAGGACTAGTAGGCCTTAGAACTTCCAGTTTCCTACAATCAGACTTGGCTCCTTTGCAAGCGCTCTCCACCACTGAAGGCGATAAACACTGATAACTCTCCTGCACATCATCCAACAGCTTATTCCAATCACGACGAAGTTCTGCAGCATTTTCACCCCGATAAACAACCATTTTGTCTGATTATTCTCGATTATCGCCACCTGGAAAAATCCCAATGAATTAACAAATTAGTACATAGTTGTTCCAAAATCCCCATGTCAGAAATCAGTGGTACATTTAACGACAGAAGCACTTACGGTTTTGACAGGTCCTATCACAGATAAAAGTTGAAATAACACAACAATAAACCAATACTCTCACTGATTATTATTTGTTTTAAAGCATTTGCCAAGTTAAAAATGTAAATGCACTGATTACTGTGATTACTTACGGACGGATCACTGAAAAGTGTCATGCAAATTTTTGCAAACTTTGATAAAACCGACAACAAAGTCAGGCTGTCTGTCAGTTTGTCCTGTGTCCTGTCGTTTCATGTTTCATGAAAGATGAAAGAAGAGTTGTTGTTGTTTTGTACACAAAACTCTAACCGCGTCTTTTACACAAACTTTGCATAAAAAATCGGGGCACTAGAAGACAAAAATATATTATGTATTGTAAGCATGCATTATTACATCGAGTTTTCCCAGCGCTAAGCTTCAAGCTGACTTCTGTAAGTGTGCTTTCATGTGTTTTAGGTGCACTCAAGAAATTCACCACTTGCGGATAACACATCTCCGGAATTTTGGATTGAACAGGTTTGGATAGAAACATCGGCAGTTTTTAAAGCAGTTAAAATGGTAAGTACTTTTTTCAGTGATTTTTAAGTTTTACGGTAATATTCAATAGTTTTAGTGGTACTAATTAGTGCAAGTTTGATCTAATTATAAGTTTTAATTTTTTCCAGTCTGCTCACAAGACGGTGAGGATCAAGCGAAAGCTTGCTAAAAAGATGAACCAAAATCGCCCTATCCCTCAATGGATTAGGATGCGTACTGGAAATACCATTAGGTTAGTAATTCAGCAGTTATTTTTGAATTTCCAATGCAAATGAATTCGGAATGCTAATTTTTGTGTAATTATAGTATTCAAGTGGTGGATGTATTTCGCTTAGTCTTAATTGAGTTTTAATCATCGGTAATTTTTCTGTTTTTCGCAGGTACAACGCTAAGAGGCGTCATTGGAGAAGAACAAAACTTAAGCTGTAAACTGACCATTTGTACTATGGAATTATATCAGTTTTTAATAAATACTGTTCAATTTGAGTGAATTCTTTCTCTAAATTTGTGTAAGCGTCGTTATATTTTTTCCTATTATTGCACCTGATTGAAGATGGAAGATTACTAATTGGCCTTTGCCATTAGGTCTTTCGTTAGTTGATGTTGGGTATTAATCATTTTCAGACGAGATAGAACATCATGGCATCTGGACAGTCAGCATATTCAAATTAATCATGACTTAGGAGTGCAATTCATTTAATAGTTAGTCTAAGTTTTCGTAGAGATGATGTAGTGAGTTAGCTTTTAGCTATTTATCAAGTGACTTGAAGGTGATGAAAAGCTGCATTTTGTAATCGAGAATACTTTATTTTTATTATTTATATCCATCTGAAATTTTGTACGCATGCATACATACAGCCATTTAACGTATTTACAATTAAGATTAACGTGACATGTATCATTCACACACACCTTTCATTTTAAATAGGACTAATAAAATACTAGAGAAGCTAAAAGATCAGAAAAGTCCATTTTTAATAGTAAAGGCTAACCGTAAAATAAAAAATAACAAAACTGTCACATACGCATTTTTTCATGTGATGTAAATTGAAATCAAAGTGAAGGAACAAGTTAAAATTTCATATTTGAAGACTTCATTTCTTTAACATATATTTTTCAAAGCTTTCCCACTCGGATATAATATAAGTAATTAGATTAATATTCAATTAACAAACAGTTTTAATGAATTCTGGTAAAATCTTCTACAACTTTAATTATGTCGTCAACTGTCGCCTGTTGTTTCATTCCGGTTCCTTGAAGATCAAGCTGGGCAAAAGAAAATCAGAAAAAACTTGTTTAGATAAAAACGCATAAATCAATCATACGAAACTACGAGTAAGCAAGTTCACGAAAGAAATCATACCATAAGTCCACTAACAACTTCTTTCATATCATCCCTTGACATGTCCAAAAAGCTTTCAATAAGGTCGCCATCAATAAACCCTTCACAAGGATCCTGTTTCCTATCATTGTAGAAACTTCTCCAATAAGTATGTTCAATTTTTCCTACTGGTTTGATTACTTTGGACAGCCTGTCCTGAAGGTCAAGCAAAAATTCGTAGAAAGTCGAAGGAATCTGGGTAACGAGACCTGGAAATACAAAAATTAATGCGTTAAATGGGGATCCAAAAAAGTTACCTTCCGCACCATATAAAAATGTATTTTCGTGTTACACTTACCAACAGATCCACTAATAGTTCCAAATAAGAGGCTTCCCGTAGTTGGAGCACATGTGTCTCCTAAATGCTGCCTTACTAATGAACCGTGGCGGATACAATTGACCATGTCACCAATATGTATTCTACCTGCATCTTGCATTTGACATCTTTCCTCGTCAGTTGCAGCTCCACTATAAAATGGAATTTAATATAATTAATTGTATAAAGCTATAACATTTGTATGAAGAAAAATTGCTTTATATATCTCACCCATCTTTCGTGCATACAAAAAGATTGAATGCATTATCTGAGCCTAGAAAAGTGTCATCATCAATTATGTCTATGGCTGTCATCCAGTTTGGATTGTAATCCCTCGCGATCTAGAATAGAAATCAGTTGAAGAATTAATGATGTGTTAATCAAAAATCACGACTCCGAACTGAAATATATTTTACGTGGAAAAATATTTCCGCATTTCTGAAAGCTCACCTCTTCAAACGTGCCTTCCATACCCTTATACTGAAGAAGTGTTATGGAACGCATGAGATCTCCGACCAAAATAAAATCGCCCTTGTATTTCAAAAACAGCGAAAGAATAGTATTGAAGTATGAGCATTCCACACGAAGTTCTTTCTCCGATGTCCATTCGAACAAACGTATCTGAAACAAAAAAGTAGTACATAACTTATATTCACTTGTCCGACAATTAAAACAGAGTATTAAGGACTTTGTTGAATTACCGTGCTATTAATGCCTGCAAGTATTTTTCCATGAAATCCCGCAAGACAATAGCATGCTCCCCTCACATCCTTCTCTGCAATTTGCTGCAGTTTACCATCAACGTACTGGAAAATGACGATTCTTCCTTGCTTTGGTTCACTTTCATCAGGAACGACCGTGGCAGTACCAACAACGTAATACTGGTTTGGATCCTCCCCAAGTTTACAGGAAACGATGCTTATGGCATACTCATTTTGCATAAACTGATGTGCATGAAGAACTTCAAATGTATGCTGGTCTACAATAAGTAAATTATGAACTTCGATATCTTGACCACATTCCAATGGTGTGCTTGGAACGGAGGCAGACGATGGTCCAGAAGTTGACGGTCTAATCATCGTGCCAACAGAAGACGAGCAACTAACACTTGCAGCTAGTGTGCTAGCACTAGGTTTCATAGGAGTGAGACCCGAACTTTCCATAACATCAATGCGCATAGTGAGAACTCCAAACGTTTGCGATGATTCCTGATAAGCTATTCTTCTTGGTGTCTCTCCCAGAGGCACAGTTCTTATGTGAAGTTTTTGAATTTCATCAATAGTTCCAATTGTTAAACCTGATTCTGTTGCAAGTGCTAAGCTGTCAGGGAAAGCCATAGCGTTGAGAGGACACATGTGCGACACTTCCCTCAAATTCACATTTGAAAATACAAGCTTGTGGTTAGACCAGTAAATGACGGTAGGCCTGTCTGAGCAAGCAAATACGCTTGCAGTAGACTGGCTTTTAAAACACTTCAACACTGTAGGCTGTGTTCCAAGCGTGACACGCTTCGTGTCACTGAGCTCTCCAGTGACTGGGTTCAAAGAGAAGTAGAAAAGTGAGCCATCACCAAGCGCACACATGAGAAAACAGTTGTCGTCAAAAGATGCCAAAAGAATTGATCTTGGAATAATTTCTAAAATAATACACAGACAGAACATGAATTATAAAACTAAATTCGGCTTTCATCATTTCTAAATAAAAAGGGACTCATTTAATTCTAGTGAATCACCTCCTTTCATTGCTTCTTTTGTGACAATATCCAAACTTGGAACTGTCAGTATTAAAGCTGAAACGTCAGTCCACAAACCAACAGCGATGAAGTGAGCTTTTGTTTTTCCTATTCCAAGTGGAGTAATATCCAAACAGGCAACTTCGTTCTCCATCATTTTGTCCCCAAGTAAAGACAAAATTCCCTTCCCAATTTCCAGGTAGTACAACTCTGATCCAGCAGCACAAACTATTTGATTTGTGTTTCCGGCTACGACACTGATTCCCTTTCCCGAGGGTGTTTTCCATTCCCTGATAAAATATAATTCAATTCAAGTAAATAACACAAATTTAACACGCGAGTTTGATAGAACTAAGGGGTGCTCATAAGAACAATAGCTTAAAATCTTACGTTAGCAGCGTTTTTGACGAAGCATCCACCAGTCTGATTCCAGATGAGATCACTTGTACCATCTGACCGTTATTCACATTCGAAGCCCAAAGAGTTTGGCTGTCTTGTAGAAATCCATCCAAATCCGTTTCTTCAACTTCATCGCCACACAAGTACAGGAAACGTGTGTCTCCAATACAAGAAACAACCAGCATGTTATCGTACACGCTACTATCCCCTCCAACTTTTAATGACCACAAACCCTTGATTCCAGTAAGATCAATTGTAGCATGTTCTTGAATTCCGATCCCATTCCTGATAATACGAAGGGAACCTTCCTTGTAGCCACCTTTAAAATACAAATCAAATCATTTTAAACCTATTTAGTAGAAAACCTATTTGTATAGAGCTTGCGCATAATCTATTTATTTTTGCATGAAGAGACTAACCGGAACATGTAATTAACTGCCCCTGTCCTTGCTTGTCCATGTCTACCACAACCATGTCAATAATAGGAGCCAAATTGGTAAAAGTTTCCATAATATTTACATAGCTTCCTTGTTCGTCAGGTCCAGTATTCAGTCTAATAAGCTGTGAATCCCCGAGTCTCGAACCCACAAATACAACTCCATTATCCAGGTATGTCAAGCATTCTGGGGTGCTGATTACTCCTGCAAGAGAAAAATAGTAAAAAAAAAGTCGTAATTTTAAAATTATAAGGGCAGAATGAGTTTTGTTACGTAAATCGAATCAAAAATTGAAGCTAACCTAAAACCTCAAACTTGATATCCTTCACAACAGGCCCTTCCGGTCTTTCCTCTCGTTCCAGGAAGAGCATGTACAAGTGACCAATCAAGTCACCAAGCAGGTAACGATTTCCAGCCGGGTCTACTCTGGCATAGCACATAATTGTACTTTGCTAAAAAGATGGAATACATAAATAACAAATGAGATTTGATAACTAAATCCCCTTATTTTCGCATCAATCAATTTATAATGGCATACCTTCATCGCAGCTGGAGCTACAGCCAAGAAATTTGTGCCATTATGATAGAGTATAGACTCCTGGCCTATTACAACTGCTCCCCCAAGGGGCTGAGGAACTGGGATGACCATTGACGAGTGGCTTTCCACGTTTTCTTGCTTCCACGGAGTTTTCGTAAAATCTTTGTCCTTGAGAGAGATTTCTTTAGCTCGAACATGACGACCTCCCACATCCTCATGAATTAAGATTATTGTGGGGTTTGCACAGCCGTACAAAAAGTCAATATCCTGAATCATTGGTTCCTCTAATCTGATGTTGTATGCCTTCAGTTCGGAATTGTTTTTCTCCAATGGTATGATTTTAAACAATCCTTCGTAAAGTTTCAGACCAATTACTCTCGCTTCCGGATCAATAACTCCAATTATACCAGTTTCCGACGGTTTTCCGATTCTGTCTCCCACATTACCATGAGCCACAGTGACAATATCCAAATTTTCTCCTTGTCCCTGGCAATCCAAAATCATGGCGTTGTAGCGGGCTGTGACAATGAATAGTCGGTCTTTCTCGTCTCCCTAATAATGCAACAATTAAAATTTTTAGCAAACTAGCCTATGTATACATGTTTTCGCTTGGATCATAATAACAAAATCTCTGAAGCACTCACCGGGTGCCGGAAAAGCTTGAGTACTGCAATTTTTCCATAAATTCCAACTTCCTTCAGGGGACGTAAACCTTCAGGGGTCACAAGGTACATCTCCAATCTTGTGTTTTTAGCAAGAATCAAATTAAGATCATTGGGCGATGTGAAGTAACCTGTTAAATACACAAAAATTGGCATCAATTACTCATAGATTAACAATTCTGGATGTTTCAAGCAATTAAACTACAACGTTTAAAAAAGTACATACCGGTAGTACAAGCAGTGACCGCTGTAGGCTTATGAGCCGTCACAACGTAATGATGCGCAGGAGTTGACATTTTGATACTTGTTGAACCACCAACAAATAAATATCACTTAAGGCTAACGTCACATGACAATGGGAATCCGGTTAGCAACAGTATTTTGAGGGGATCGGAGGAGACGAAGACC
>JAQFXM010005332.1:0-15165 GCA_034693345.1 Entomobrya multifasciata | reverse complement strand
CGTCAGCTCAGCTGTTTGCCTGCTAACCGTGCGTGCGTTGGAGCTAATGTGGATGCAAATTAAAACCCAAAAAAATTATTTTTACAGAAAAATAAATTCAGAATCGTAATCTTCGTCAAAAACTACCCCAGAAACTCTATTCTACGTCGTCTGAACTTCAAAACATTTTTTTAGTTCCCTAGTAAGTCACAACTAATGGACATGATCAAATCTCACATGAAAATTTGCAAAAACGAAGAATCGTATTTTATTGGGGATTTCAATGCAGATATGATGAAAGATGACCCAATAAAACGGGAACTAATTAAATACATGATGGATCATCACTTCGAGCAATTAATAAAAACTGCTACAAGAGTAACGGTATCTTCAGCTACCATTTTAGATTGTATATTTACAAATCGCCCACAACTAAATTCGTGCCATGGAATAATAACATCAACATTATCAGATCATGACATTATATACACTTCTCGCAAAAAAGCAGAAATGTCAAATGTGCCATAGAAACAATAGAAAAACGATGGTTCAAAAAAGTGGATTATGACGCTATGCGAAACATGATATCCACAGCACCTTGGTGGATATGGGAATATTGTACGGATATTAACCAAAAATACCACATGTTTCAAACCATACTTCTACATGTATTGAACACGCATGCACCAAAAATGAAGATCAAAGTAAAAGCTTCCAGGAAGATCTGGATGAATGCAACTTATGACAATCTTAGTCGAAAAGTAACGAATGCAAGGAAAAAGTTTGTCAAAAATAGAACTGAGGATAATTTTCAAGAATATAAATCTGTACGAAATGAAATGAATCATCTAAAAACCAAGTTAAAGTGCAATGTTATGAAAAAAATTGCAAAGGAAAATCTAAATGGAGGCAGTAAGAAAATATGGAACCTTCTAAATACTGAAGTTGGACGAGTGAAAATAAACTCAGCCATCAACGAAATAATTGAAAACGGGAACACCATATACGATGAAAAGGAAAATTAAATGCATTATGTCGGCATTTCACTCAAAATCCCACCAATATGTTTTGCAGTATTGTAATTCCGGAGAGCATTCCACAAAGTACATGCACAAACGACAGCACTCAGGAGACCACTCCAAAACTTACTAAAATTAGAGTTTCTCCGGACGAAGTTGAAAATGTTATTTTAGCATTAGAAACTGACAAACCTTGTGGGATAGACGGAATTCCTGCAAGATTCTACAAATCATGTGCGAGACAAATCTCAATTTATCTAGCTATTTTAATTAATGATATGATGAAAGCAGGCATATTCCCTGATGCCTTGAAAATAGCAAGAATAAAATCAGTGTTCAAGAAACAGGGAGAGAAAAACATGGCTAAAAACTATCGACCAATCTCAATTCTCTGCACATCTACAAAGATAATCGACAAAATAATTTGTAACAAATTTATGAAATATTTTGAAGAAAATGAAATCTTCATGGACCAGCAGCATGGCTATCGAAAGAGTCGGTCGACACAAAGTGCTACATTAGTACTTACGGACGATATTAAGGAATCGGTTGACAAATCTAAAGTGACTGGTGCTGTGTTTTTCGATTTTACTCAGGCCTTTGACAGAGTAAAATATGACTTGTTGTTAAAAAAGTTTCAAAAGTACGGAATAAGTGATCAACTCATTAAATTCCTACATTCATATTATTCGAACAGAAAAATGATTGTTGAGGAAGGAGGAATTAAATCAGACTTATACAATATGATACAGGGTACGCCGCAAGGGTCTGGAGCAAGTTCCATGACCTACCTTGTGTATATTAATGACTCAGCGGAAATATTTGAACATAGCAAATTTATTTACTATTGTGATGACCTCGTAATTTATGCTAGTGGAGACACTATAGACGAAATACAGGAAAAATTACAAAAGGACATTGAAAACCTAACGCAATGGTGTATACAAAATGGAATGGAAATCAATGTATCCAAAACTAAATGCATGCTCTTCCATTCCCGGAAGAAACAGAATAATGAACATTTTAAACTATATTTGCATAACAGCTTAATTGATATAGTGAATCAGTTTAAATATCTCGGTGTCATTATTCAAGACTCTCTTAAATTTGACATTCACTATGAATCAACTTGCAATAAAATGACAAAAAGAGTGTACATGCTCAATAGACAAAAGAACAACTTTACTACACGATGGAAAAAAATATTTGTAACCTCATTAGTAATTTCTATACTTGATTACTGCTTACCTGTGTGGGGAAATCTAGCGTTATCTAAGCAGAAAAGAATGAACAAAATTATGTTACGTGCAGCAAAATTAGTCGTTCGAGCTCGCCATTTGAAAAAACCATCAAAGCTCGACCGAATTGAACATTTGAATTGGCTACTATTCCATGTCTACTCATTAAGTTTCATTTATAAAAACATTTGGCGTAAAACTTCCTTATCAAACAGTTTCACACAAATCAAAAAACGTGAAATCAGCGAGAGAAGCTCAAGACTGGAGAACAACTTCATCGTTCCAACTATAAAAAAAGAGATCGGACGAACTACGTTTTCCTATCGCGCCATCATACTATGGAACAACCTTCCACCCGACATAAGAAATATGATAGGACATTTTGATGTTATGATTAGAAAGTATGTCATGTCCCACAGAGAAAATAATATTTTGTTAACTTATTTGTAAACATATGCATTCCTATGTATCATATGAATAATCTCAATCAATTTTGATATAAATATTTAAACTATGTAATCATTATTAATTAATTATTTTTTGTTTTACTCGCTAAAAGTGACAACACTCTTGTAAACAATATGTTCTCTGTGTAACATGTTAATGTGTACCTGTCACTGACAAGTACAGTCGTTTAAGTACAAGTCAATAAATATGGCCAAATTCAAATTCAAATTCAAACGTATTTGAACCAATGTAATTTGTACGTAATTTGTTGTTCATGCTTTGTACCAATTTGTTTGACTCCAATGCATTTAAATGCTAAAAAAAGCATTTTAAATGTCACAGAACTTGGCCAATTAACAGTTTTTTATGTCGATGTTTAAAGGCATTTGTAGACAAATGTTTAATTGGTGTTGTGGATGATAAGCATAGAGAAATATGCATTGCTATTGCTATTCTAGGAAGAGTGCTTAGTTCAGTGTTGATGGTGGGGTACAAACAACGGCGCCGAACAACCAATCAGCAAACAACTCACCGGAGTAGTGGCTACTCGTTTGTGTTGAAAAATTCCAGACTCCTTGCACAGGATTGGCTGCTCAGCTGTTTTGTTGTACCCTACCATCAACACTGAACTAAGCACTCTTCCTAGAATAGCAATTCATATTTCTCTATGTTTCAAAGCAATATTTACACAGTGCACGTTCAAATCAATAGAAATCTTTAAAAAGCTTCAAATTTCAATCTACTCAACATGCAATCATGCAAATACTATTACTGTTATACACGTCGAAGTTGGGTACATGTTATAATTTACAATTTCAAAACTAACTTGTGGATATTTGACGAAAGTGGCCTTGAATCTTCCATGAAATTTTATGATTGGTTTGTCTGCAGAATTTGTAATGATGAGTGAGCTTACGAAAGCGACCCAGCTCATATCCTATTCCCACGGATGAACTATTTCATGGTAGCTAAATTAGTACACACAACAAAGCGTGATGATGATTACAATATACTAATAGCAGCTATTGCAATTATAGTGAACCCCAAAAGCACATGTTTTACATTTTAAAATATACACAGTAATTGGTGGTTAAATGTTTAACCTAGTATGTAAATATTAATGTTTGAGAAAGTTGTTGAGCAAGAAGACGATCTTAATTCCAGGAATACTTTTGATGACACGGGTGATTGTGAATAAATCAAATGCTTGTGTGAATAACTTATTCGATTGGGTTTAGTAAGGTGAGTATTTGTGTTAATAGAAAAAATGTTAAGACTTTTTGACTTAAAAATTTATTTGTATATTTGGGCTGATACTGTATCCAACATCCTGAAAACCTGAAACATTGATTCTTCTTACATCCAAACATTAATGATGCATGTCAAGTCATATATATAAATATGCAAAATAATTACATGTTAAAAAGTAAGGTACGAGGTATATTATGCTAATCGTAAGTTATATTTGTCTTGTCCATTAAGAGCAATTTGACCAGGTGCAAAAGTCTAATAGCCAATAATTAGTACTGACTTGAAGTCAAATATGTGAAACAAATGCATAGGTCATTAGGATATACCACATACCACATCATTGAGCAGGATACAGACTTAGCATTCCGTTAGGCTTTAAGTATGAAATAGCTAGAAGGGTTAAATAAATCATATTTGATTTGCATGCATGAGGAATTATGTATGAACGTCCATAATCCATAATATATATATTGGATTTACTCGCGACAACAATCATTATCCATAAGAATTTGTTAGCGTAAGTAATGGTAATAATGATTATTAAATCACTTCATTTTAATTCCAGCATAATTCTATATATTTTCGCAAATTGCGGCTGTTTATAACAACTAAATGATCACAAATACGTTTTTGAAGTGAATTGACGAAATTCTTTTTAAATGACATATCATATCTTACTGATCAATCAAATGTCAATATTTTAAAAATCAAAATGCAATATTTTAACTTTGTTGACTTACTTTTATCGTCCTTCATATTCTTCGATCTCAAAACTAGCAAATTAGATTAGTCAATCACACTAGCACGGGTGTAGCTTTCTTTTTTGTACTTTAAAAATGATTATTATAACATGTCTGCTATACACTACACAACATTGTTTTTGAACGTGAAAAAACTGAGTAATAAATACATGCCGCTTTGTTTTCGAATGGGAAATGTCACCACAACACTGCTTTCACTTTGACTGCTGTATTTTCACCAGCTGAGTGGGCAAGGCCGTGAGAGTTTCCAAAACACAATTCACAGTAGCCGCCAAGTTGATGTTGTCGGAACGGGAAACTTTTCCGACCCTGAAAAGCTCGCTTTTACTACGATGATAGCATCATCGGCTGCCTTGCTAGGCTTAATACTGTGTAGTTTTGTAACGGAAAGTTTACCTACTTACTTTTCTACTGCATTCACTCCCATTCCGATACACTTTCTTCTGCCCTTGATAGTAAAAGGTGAATTGTAAGTACGTTCAAAGTAGTAATCTCAAGAGAACGTCCTTCAAACAATTTTTCAATTTCTTTTTGCATGTTTGGGGCAAAATGAGAATCACGTAGTTTTAGCAATTGGCCTATCAGTTTTTGGTTTGTTTTTAAACTAAAATATTTTAACAAGTAGACCAAACGAAAACTTTGGATCATATGGATTATGAATAGATTTAAAAAAATTATATCTGCACTACGAAAAGATTTAGAAAATAGTTTCTAGTTTGTTTGCATTTGTACAGTACCATTTACAAGCATCCATATTCATTCTAAAAGAATATCAGTTTATAAGGCCATTTGATGTAGGCTTCATTATATTTGTAAGTGGAAATGTGCAAAACGAGTTTGTAGTTTCTCCTGGGAAAAAGTATGATTCACAGCAGACTAGAATTCCGCAGTAAGACACGCGTCTATATATTTACATACTTTGCCCTTGTTAGATACAAAATTTGTTGCCTATGTATGATTCACTTCAAAGAAAATGAATTTATAAACATGTGTCCATATTTCCAGGGGTGCCCCAACCCAACGTTATGTAAAAAAAAGAACTACAAATGACAATCGCACAGGAAATTACCAACAGATCACAAGCCATCATGAACATTGCACAGTACAGTATTTAATGATGAGATCCAACGGAAATTCGGTAGAATTGGTTATTTTCCTTTTACTGTAAGTCTAGGGTCATCATCAAAGTAATCAAACTGTTTACGCTGAATAAATGTTGTTTTAAATTACCTACAAATGTCTTTTTTAAACATGGATTAATGATTACAAATTTCAAATTACTATTTCATCCATTGAATTTCGCATATTGTCTTATTTATTTAAGAGTGTTGAACGGGTATGTATGTGACGTCTTTTAAATTATGATGAAATAATGATTCATGATTCAAATAAAATACAGATACCAAAAAATCCAATCACGTGGTAATTATTTTTGTTTTTATTATTAGATCACATCAGAAATCACATTCAATTCGAAATTTTACAGTTTAACTTTCCTATGCTTATAAGTTCTCCCCAAAATTAAGATATTTTTTCTTCATCTTACAAATTCGACTTACTATAAATGCAACTCAAGCACAGTTGAAAATATTTTTATAAATATTATCGATCACAAAATTCTCTTACTGATCTATCTACCGTCTACCAATTTCCACTACGACAAACAATGCGATTAGCGTATGATAAAATGACAATGAGGTACAAAAACGACTTCTATACATTAAAATAAGCAAGAAATACAATGTATCTATACTTTGCAATGAGTTTTTAAATATTATATGTATTTTAATTAAAAGGTAACCAGAAACCACTGCATCTGATGATGATGATGGTCATAATTTCACTACTCGTATAATATGCATATATAACCACCTTGCTGACTACAATTTGGCATGGATAAAATCTTACGCTATCCAGTAGTAATCGAATAATTTGCGATATACATAATTAAAGTTATTAAAATGCAATAGTTTTTACATATAAAAAAGTCAGGAAAATTATCTCATACATTATTATAATAATGTAAACTAGTAAATATATATTGTACACACACAGACTATCTAATATACAGTTACATAACCAACTCTAGAACACAACTCAAAACTTTCTACGCGCTTATCACTTTCACTGTAATATCGAAAACAGTACTTTCTTTTTTTGCGACTAGCAATTCGTAAAAATTTACATGAAACATTTTTGTCGTATGGTCGTATTATCTTAAAGGACATTTTAATATATATAAATGGAGGGTTAATTTGTTACATTACTTACGATAAGCATTTTAAAATTTACAAAGTATTTAAACAGGTTTTTTAGACTAAGCATTAACAGACATATAGTACTCATCATGTTTAAATCAAAAACCTGTGAAATCTACCTAAAACAAATATACTGATTACCTTCCTTTTATGTTTATTCATGTAATTCCTAACGCACATAACGATATAAACAGCAATATTGTTTAGAATGCTGATTGATTGGTCATATAATTTGTACACTGGTTACAAAACGAATACAGGAAACATGAGAATACAAATGCGTGTGCATTTCATCTTGTGTTTATAAATAGCCGAAAAGCTTCTACTTATAATCCTACTTAATAACGTGTCTATCACTGTCCTAATTTCTTTGATAAAACTTAGCGTTCCGTTGTATACTATGGACATATATAATGAACTTGCGAGCGGGCAACGAAATATTAGTTTTCTTTCAAAGAAGCAATAATAGGAAAACTTGGTACTTTCTGCAAATAAAAGGGACGAATTTTGTAAAGGTTCAAAGTGCTCTTTCTATAGTACATATAGTAAGTAATGGAATAAGTTTTTTGGAGCAAACTGGCCAATTGATATTTTATCGTTTCTATTTTTTATGGCAAACTAAATTAAGTGATCGATTTTCCCAAATATAAAGAAGGGTATTTTTGTCGAAAAAGTATACAATTTAAAAAGAAAAAACCTTGAAAGTTTTTCAGTATGGCACATGGCGGTTGAGTTAGAAAGCAATTTTATTCTTTCCTTTCTAAGTTGGCAAAAAATCATACATTTTTTCTTTAATTTACTCACACTCATAATCATAACTTTTTAAGCGATCATATCAAAATACAGTAATAGCGTAACATAATAATAAATATGTAACATTTTACAAGTTACATACATTAAAACATTTAAACTAAAAATGCGTTTTTATCCAAGTAGTTACAAATTTCCTCCTAAAACTTAAATATAATCAGTACACACATGGAGTGTAGTACATTACGATATGTATAAACCAAGCAGAAAATTAAATGAATCTAATGTACCAACAAATTGAAAAATTGGTAGCAATATATACTATTACATAAGATTATCACAAAATAGTCAACAATACACTAAAGTTTATGCAATAAATATAAGCATAAATTATATTTTCGTATTTCTAATATTACGTACAAAACATGATTACATCTGAACTTGAACCAGTACCTGGGGCTTCCATCGTATCGTATCGAATCATCTCAGTCAATACATACTTGGCGGTGAGACGAAGTAAATTTGTTTTAAACTTAGGCTTATGTAAAGTACATATAAGTTTCATATCATAAAGTGTAAGCAAGCTGATATATGACAACGTATTTTACGTTATGTCTGGACAAACATTTATAACAGCCAAAGTAGCGTTATGAAATAGAAATTTGATAGAAAATATCGATACTTTTAGCAGAGATATATGTATGAGATGAATGTTCAGAGAAAGATACATTGTAATAATATATTTGACGATATTTATTTTATTTTTTGATGTGCTACTACCACTACTACAACGACGCATATCAGACTAGATCAGATTCTTCTGGGTCGAGTTTGTTGGCACAATACCGACAACGACAGCATAGTAGACAAGGTGCAGCGAGAATTAGTAACGGTGACGCGAGAAGGACAAGGACTCCGAATCCAGCGAATATTCCAATGACTTGTGCACGATGCCACACGACGGACGCCCGGGAATGCCCCAACTTGTTCTTGCATGGTCCTTTGTCATAATGCCTCAACAAAAAGTCGTCCTATAAACACGAGGAAACAACAATAGAAAAGAATGTAAATAAAATCATCATCAACGCAAAAAAACTACTTTCCTTTTTTGGCATAATATAGTGAATGGGATGGGAAAGATGGAATGATCAAAATTTTGGTAAACACATTGAATGCACTACACATTGCAGGATCTTCAGATCTACAGTAACCCGACGCTAAATAAAAAAAGTAGAGAAGCAATATATCGTATACAAAGTGGTGAACCTAACAGTTTGAATGAATGTGTGGGGATTTATACATCTTCAGGAAGAGACCGAACAAGGAGAAAAGTAAGTCAACAAGAGATGAAATGAAAAACCATAAAGGAAAAGGACAAATAAACCCAAACGTGACCTCAGCCTGCATATTAGATTATACGCGTTACCCTAAACATTTATAAAATTTCCGCTTTCTTTCACTTGTGAGCTTATAAATATGGCATGTGTCTATGTGACTCGACTCTGTGTATATGGTGGTGGTGTTGGTTGGTGGACACAAGCAATCACTTTCATTCGAGAGAAAAAGACGTCGTTTTACATGCCATGCATTATTCAACTTACTTCATTCCCTTCCTTCCTATCTACCTTTTTTTCTAACCACTATATACAGACATACACACAATCAGACAAAACCTACGGTTCCTTTCTTCTTTGCACTCTTCCGTCCTTTTTTTCTCTTAGAAATTTCATTCTTTTGCAAATTCGTACAGATGTGAATGATGCGAGACGAAAGCTCATGAGTATTCATTCATACAGATAGACAGACAAACGCTGTTCTAAAGTGCAATATTATTATGCATATGCATTATAATAATGTAAAAATGAATGATTTTGTATGTAATGTATGTATCTTTTTAATATAAAAAATTTCATCGCCAAGAAAAAACCTTTTCCCACAAAAAAAAGAATTGAAATATTTTTCAAGAAGTTACAAAATAATATGGCACTTGGGCACAAAAGTGAACACGGTGGTACTCAAAGAAATCTTCTTAAATCTAGTAAATTATTATTATTACATATGATTTTATTCAACTTTCTAACAAGCCCATATTCACTTCTTATTCTCAATATGCTTTTTTCACATTCTCATTTCTTCACTTTGCCTGTCTTTCCTCTTTTCTCATAAATCTGTACAATATACATGTAAAAAATTTACATACACACTGCTCCTGCATGTCCTTTCGAATCATAACCTAGAGAAATCATCTCATAAAGATTACATGCAGTCGTTTTACAGGAAACTCCGACTTCCATCACATGCACGTCCTTCTCCCTAAGAACAATTTTGACTTTTCGCTAGTTTTCATCTTGAATGTTATACTCAATTGTACGTCGTGGATGATAGGTTTTTTCTTGTATAAAATAATAATATTAATACATCATACCAAACACAGTGTAGTACGTAGGTAAGTGCTTTCTTTACATGAAGAACATGAAAACATCTCCATTCTTCATCTAACTTTCACCACAGCTATATATGTATATGCGTAAAATGGACCCAACCAAAAAATATATAAGATTTCTACAAGATTTCTTCTTTACAGAACAAATTCTGAACCCTGTCAGTGAACTACTATGTATTCCAGATGTAACACAGCTCAAATAATGGTATATCTTATTACAACGTGCATGAAATATTTTCCGTGTCTGTGTCACTCCTCCAATATAACACCAGCATATGTAACACATTGCAATTTGTATTGTACCTAGTATCATGTCACTTACACTTACATATTTATGGGCAAAAGGAGCATCAGCTTGAACGAAATAGGTGAAATAGTAAAAGTGAAAACATAAAACTGTCTTTAGTGACTCCTCCTGACTGACACTGTAATAAAGACTTGCATAATAATAGGTAATGCTCCTTACGTCGTTTTGTAAAAGGTATTGTACTGCTGACAATAATATAAAAATGTAATCTAAAAAATTCTCTTCGCATCCTATCAAGACTAGTCCCTAAAGTCCCGAAATAATAAAAATTCATTTCTTTGGAGAGGGGATAATATAATGCTGTGTATAAAATAGGCATTTTTGCATTATGTGTAGAACACGAGGCTTTTTTCTACTATGGAATGCAATATTTAAAAGTAGACTGACTAAAGTAGCAGTAGATAGATGAATGAAGAACAAGCACAAATGGTGAAAGCAGCATGAAATGCAGCTGCTAGAAGAGAGATGATGGAGTGGTGCAGAGAAAATGACGATGAACGTACTACATAAATGTACTAGTTTACGTACGTCCCTATAATTCCTTCTTGTTTTGTACCTAACAATTTTATATACTTCTCTCTCTCCAATTTATTATGCAGCAAAAACATGCCAAGTTATTGTTTTTATTAATTCAGTCTGCCCATCCGACCTACATATTTATACTTCAGTTTAGGATAGTGAAAGCTTCAGCTAAACTCAGGCAGGACACCAATGAAATACTAGATGCATGGTTCGACATGGCAAGCATCTTTTACCAATCATTCTCAGTAATTTTGGAGTGGAAACGTATGTATTTACGTGGCTAATTAAATTATGCCACTTCTTTACACCAAAAGAGTAATGAAATTTCCTCGGTTAATATGAAGGTTTGTTTGTTATAACCTTGTTATATAGTGTAATGCATGTACATATAATAATCTAGTAGAGAATAGATAATACATTCGAAAATATTATTATGATGTGATCCCACACCAGAAAGAAAGGTTACTGGCGTATCATGTTATGGTTCGCAGAATCAATTTCATTTTCCAGATTACTCTTGCAGAAGTAGTGTGCTGGAGAAATAAAGAACGTTAAAAGAAGCCCAGTTAGTTTTCTGCGCATAAACTTTTCAAGAATCCGTAAGACTGCAAGCTACATTATTTGATTACACACTAACCGTGTGTTTGTTTATGGGGGCCAACAAATAATGCTACAAATGCGCAGCTTTCAAATAGGAAAATGTTTATTGTCTTGTGTTGGAATGAAAATGATGACCTATTCAAAAATAGGAAAAAGTTATTCAGAAGTATGCCAGTCCCCACTGCTCTCTAGGCTCATCACAATAATCGTAATGATGTTAACAAGAAAAGCAACGCAGATACCGTCACCTGCCAAAAACAAGGCGTTTAAGAAATCAGTTTTTATTGTTCAATGGGAAATAAGTGAAAACAGTAATCCACCTTTGAGCATCTTACTATGCTAGTGTTATTGTATTGACCAAAGCTCCGTACATATTTAATGACGTTGATAATAACGACTCCATTGTGTGCACTATCTAGCTTGTTCTCGTAGGTCTTCTAGCATCCTTCATAAGATTCGGTGCCCTCACTGTTCGTTACTTGAGGGGCACTAGAGAACATGGGTAATATAATATTTCATCGCTGCATCATGTTCCAAGGCAGACATGACTTGCCATGCCATATACATTAAGTTCACGTTTCACCAGCCCTGGTTGCGTTTCCTGATACTTAAATTCTGCTCTACATTTTACCTTTTTATCATCCATGCAGAGAGTTTTGTTCGTAGGTTGTATTAACAAACTGATAGAACTTTACATGCGATATCACAATTTTCCTTGTGAGTTTACCATTTCATAATAGAATTATATATTCACTTTTACTTCTTAACAAAGAATGGATGCATAATTTATCCAAGACAAGTAAGTAGTGATGTAATGTATATAGGTAATAAGGAATATTGTTTGTAGATTGAACAACGCAAATAAAGCCAACAGTTTGGAATAAAGAGAATACATTTTCTTATCTGAAGGAAACAGCCAGACAATGTAAAGCTTTTCCAGATGCGTGGCTTGCCTTTTCTGGTAGGATGGTACAGTAAGTAGCAAAAGCACAGGGGGAGAAGTAGACGAAAAAAGAAAGTGTCAACTTTCACCAAAGTCCAGAGTAACAAATGGACCAAGTTGGAGACCAAGTTTACGTTCTTTTAATTAAATCTCTGTGTTGTAGCAGATAGTCATGAAGGAAATGAGAGATAGGGCAAAACACATCTGCATTGCAAATCTCATTCACAACTAATTCCAGAACACCATAACATGATAGTTCAGATAAAATAATGAGGTGGAAGCTACCAAAATTCTTGGAGCTGCCAAGAGTTGGACAACAGATACAACTTGCGACTTGACTGCAATGAAAAGGAAATCGAATCGGTTTGCTGCAAAATGCAGGGGCAGAGAAAGAAAAAACCTTCTAAGCACTGTAGTAAGTATCTTTTGATCAGCACACCAATAAAAATACATCACTGTGATGAGATCGTTTGATAACATTGTGTTATCTTTATTGCCATTGGAATGAAATGTTTATTATCGTCTCACTAGTTGATATAATGCGAATAAAAATAGTGAAAGCTTTGCTCAAAAATGGCTTCATATGCAGAAACTTTAAAAGGGAATTGCTGTTCTAGCTTCTAACTAATATTGATGTCCACGTGGAACGACTATTGCCGACAAACCAAGAAATTTTACCTGTCGGTCGTGTTTGTTCTATTTTGACACAGCCGAACGAACGTATTATGCTAAAAATTAAAGGAATTTCGATTATGTAGAAGAAACAACCGATGGAAGGATAATGGAAATAAATAACGAGGAAAGATAAACATGTTACAAGGAAGGAGTAGTGTTAAGATGTGATGGGGGAAAAATGAAGGTATTTTGAGAGCCATTTCCATTTATATTCCCAAGAGTAAGCAAATAAAGTTGAAAAATTTACTTACATCCAACGATGCGAGGCAGTACCAACAAAAGACGTGCTTACACCGTTTACACATCATCTGAGCACATCCAGAATCCTTTTCGATAGGTACGTGACAAAACGGACACTTCTTGATGGAGTCCAATGAAAATAGCTCGTCATCTTCGGAACTCAACTTGCCTTGTTTGATGAGTTTCCGACGGAAAGACTCACAACTTGAGTCCGGATGCCAACTCAATTTACACTCTGCACAATAGGTTTTCCGACAAGTGGGACAGTTTATAAAAGGGAGACTACGTGATCCTCCTACAGCACCTCCAACATGAGCCCTATTTTCATTTTCAGTAACAAAACCTCCTGTCAATAGACTATTCCCGTCCTGAATTTGGCAGACTGTTTCACAACCCGGCGATGGGCACCACATCAACTTGCTATCTTTCTCTACCTCTGCAATGACAACAAATAAATAAACATAAATAACCAATGAAAAGGATTCGTTAGCGGCGGATACGTCTTTGATATACATCAACACAATAGGATCCTTATTTATCATTCAAAAACTAGCATGTCTGCTATGTTTTCCATGAAATGACGAGACGAACGACTAACTTCCTTTTAAATTCAATCCTGTTTGCATACCAAATGGAATATCATGACATGACTGACGGAATTTTTGATTTAACGTACCTCTGAAATGCTTGAACTTTTTATGCTTTTCCAAAAGCATTGGAGGCACGAGTTGTTCCACTTCCAGAATACACAATTCTCCCTGCTTTTCGCAGCTTGCGTCCGGACAGGCTATCTCATCAGCACCTTGTTGTATTTCAAAAGTTGCATAGCTAATCAAACACTGAAAAGAGAGAAATGAGTCCACAATGCATTATTATAATGATCAAAAATGTATTTTTAAAATGCTTTTCTATTCCAAAGCGAAAACAGTAGAAAAAGGACATAATGTTTTGGGGTATGCATATTACTTCCGTGATTAGTCTTTACGTGCTACATCAAGCCAAGGAACATTTTTCAAGCTATAAAAACTTGCGTTCCAACTTCTAATTTATACTTTCGTCATTCGTGTAAAAGATATACAGAGAATCATGAGAGGCGAGGAAAAAGGAAACTTCAAGTCAGAAAAGAAAACTAATTTATATACTTTCAAGCATGAGTTTGCAACATAAATCTTGCTTAAAAGATTGCGTTTCATTCTTGTAATTTACCAAGTTTTCCACACAAGACGACCAAAAACAGTATATTCTATGCTATATCTACTATCTCCTATTTACTTTGCTACTTGATCCACCCACGCGGCATTAGCGTGTGTGCTTAATATATGTGTGTTCATGATCACTGACGATAAAGTGCCTATTCAATACATATTTTCGCTGTTACGAAATGAAAAAAATTGTATAGCGGTTGCTCCAAAACATCTAGTGTAATTTGATGATAAGTAATTCACAATTATACATAGCGCTACAATAAATATAACGATTTCGCTGATCATGCTATATAATTATCATCTAAAATGAGAGCTAGCTTGTGGTGGTATGCATAATGGTGTTGAAGACCTCATTAATAATCACATTGATTTTTTCATACAAATAGAAACACGACCACTTGAATTTGTTTCGTGAATGAAAAAGGCAAAAAGCACATGACAGTTGTTAGCTGTATTGTGTGTAGAAATGCAACAGTTTTAAGCGACTGTGGATGATTTATCCTATAACTTGTGCCGTTTTCTCGTAT
>JAQFXM010005331.1:0-15166 GCA_034693345.1 Entomobrya multifasciata | reverse complement strand
AACCCAGACCACCTCAACAACCCAGACCACCTCAACCCAGACCACCTCAACAACCCAGACCACCTCAACAACCCAGACCACCTCAATAACAAAGACCACCTGAACAACTCAGACCAACTGATCGACCAAAACCACATGAACGACCCAGACCACCTGAGCGACCCAGACCACCTGAACGACCCAGACCACCTGAACGACCCAGACCACCTGAGTGACCCAGACCACCTGAACGACCCAGACCACCTCAACAACTCAGACCACCTGAACAACCCAGATCACCTGATCGACCCAAACCACATGAACGACCCGGACAACCTGAACGACCTAGACCACCTGAACGACCCAGACCACCTGAACAACCCAGACCACCTGAGCGACCCAGACCACCAGAATTATGTATGTATTCAATGCGTTCAAACCTATCCGAATTCCAACAAGTCAAATTTCGTGCTGTAACTTTCTTCACAGGAAAATTCTTTCGAACCAAACCAACTCTATTTTCTGACAAAGATTGTATTAAATGATAATGGACAACCGCCTTTTCGTTTGTGGTCCTGCAAAAGATTTTCAATGGGATGAAATCCTACCTGTATTGCAACAAGTCAAATTTCCTGCTGTAACGCGAAGACCTCTGGGTTCGTTATCAAAATCTGGCTTCTACTTGCGTACATGCCAAGTTGCAATCAGTTAGGCTAATTTAGGTAGATTTTTACATGGATAACAGTGTTGGGTTGTAATAAGATAGGGTAGGTATTGAAAACGCCAAAGTTGTAAGACTATGCATTTGACGATGATGCCAGAATCCGGTTTTGGCCTTGCGTCATTTTGAACTGTTATCAAATTGGACTGTTGGCAACTTGAATGTTTGCAAGTTGGACTGTTGGCAGCTTGAATGTTAGCAAGTTGGACCGTTGGCAAGTTGGACTGACTGTTGGCAACTTGAATTTTAGCAAGGTAGACTGTTGGCAACTTGAATGTTAGTAAGTTGGACTGTTGGCAACTTGAATGTTAGCAATTTGGACTGTTGGCAACATGAATGTTAGTAAGTTGGACTGTTGGGTTGACAACTTGAATGTTAGCAAGTTGGACTGTTGGAAACTTGAATGTTAGTAAGTTGGAATGTTAGCAAGTTTGATGTTGATGTTAGCAAATATTTTAAATTGGAAGCACAACATGTTTGCAAGGGGTCTAGACCCCTTTATATGGTAAACCGCACATTGCAATTGATGCAAAACCCGCAGCTTCACTCGATTATTCTAAACCATACACTACAATCCATGGTAAAACCAACGCCTCACATCATGCTCTAACGTATCTCAAGCTAAACATTTTTTATTCCCAAATTCACATTCAATTAACGGGTCCATTACAGTTACGGGTCACTTTACACTAACCGCTGGCGGCACTGGTTAATACCATGTTTATGTGTTAGTTGTAAGCGTCGTGTGTAGGGTGCGGGTGCATAATATGAAGAACAGCAATTCCTAAATGCAGATATGTAATTTAAATTTGTAAGTTGATTTTAAAATAACTTGATATGTTCTGAAAAGCGTAAGACTGCTATGCTTTACCTTGTGTAGGTACTATGTTGGAATTTGTATAGTTATATCATTATTCTGCTCATATAGCCACTCCTATTTGTAAGTTTCCATGATATCGTTAGCGACTTTATGTTTAAAAAATATTGATTTAAGAAATAGTGGGAAAAACAAGTGCATTTTGCTATAAATTTTCTAAGCATTGATTTTATTGGTTTCAGTAGAATTTACTACAATACATATAGTTTTTAGCATAACTGATATAAAAGATACACAGGCTATTTCAAAATTGTGCTTACAGATCCTACTGAAATGTGAATTTAAAAGGCTTTCATACCTTTAATACAACTTTACCTATAAATGATTACATTTTCAGCAGCAGTAAGCTAATGGTATTGGAAATGTTAAAATGCATCATAACCAGTGGAGTCATTTCATCAAAATAGTTCGACGAGCTCAAGTAAATTCTCAGCGTTCGCCAAGACTTAACATACCTTCTTATTATCTTTTGCGTCATTAACCTCTTTTCCGCTTTAGCTTTAGCAATAACGTTTTTGGAAACCACAAACACTCCAGATTTGAATCCACCATCAAAGTCCCGCATAGCTGCAGCTACATCGAAAACCAATACTCCACATTGGACAAGAACTGAAATAGGCATTGTTTTATACAAACCAGTAATTGTGTACAGAGATATTATAAAGGCAGACGAACAATCAAGAATATAAGTAAGAAATAAAACCCCAGAGTGAAATCCATTGAAATTGCCAACTAATATCTCAATTTCTCGATACATCCTTAACAAGTTTTCGATTTCGCTTATTTTTAATCGACACACATTGCTATCGAATAGCTTGTGACTGAAAAGCCTGAGATAGTTCATGAAGCAATATGCATGAAGCATGATGATTTCATATTCCAACATCACAGTAGAAAATGTGAAGAGATAGAGCAATGCTGCGAATGTAGCCATGATAAATTTTTGAATGATCGCAAGAATTCCACTTGGAGCAAAATGACTTCCAGAACATTCGTGTAGAAATAGGTAGCCAACGTTTCCAGGATAACATGGAGTGTTAAACATGGTTATCCAATTGCAAAAGGATACTGCTACAGTAGTCCATAAAACTATTAATATGTACGATCGCTTTCGACTGCCAATTCCTTTCAAGGACTCTTTTGGTCGCCAATGAACTGCTATAAATATTGAAATATACAATGAGCGTTCAAAAACTAATAGAGTACTTAAACTTTTGTACACTTACCATTATGCTTTCTTTCAAAATCCAAAAAAGCGTTGAAAAGTTGACAAAACTCTTCACGTTTTTTGTAGTGTTGTTCTAATGTTGGCAAGTGAAAGAAAAGCGACAGAAAAAATAAAATACTTGGCATTAAAACCACCAAAGAGACTTTATCTTTTGATCCATTAAATTTAACTGCGTGTAAAATTTGAGTGAAAACGGCTACGGTGTAAGCCACAGCAACTTTGTATCTTATTGGATACTTTTTGGTTGACTTCGGGGACACAGATATATAGCCAAGAGATTTTGCAGAAACTTGTGAAGAAGGGATGTACAAAAAAGTAGTGATTTTACCCAATACTTCTATTAGGAAGTGAAAGGTTGATTTGAGATTTTGAGCTATGAGCATTTCTCGTTTGTGTTCAGTAGGTTCTCACAGATAGTCAGAAGTTTTTTATGAGTATTTGCTTTTGAAAAAATATCAGTATTTATACTCAATTTCTCTATAAATATTTAGTCTATTGTTTTACCAAAACGATATTATAGCATAAAAATGGTTTTGCAACTAATGGTATTTAATTGGGTTCAAATGTTAATGTTGTAAGTGACTTACTCAAGCCCCTTATAGTCCAGTTTATAAGCATAGTGATAGGCATTTGTACAATTTGTAAGCTGATATAAGTAGTAAAATAAATCTTTTCCACTGTTATCAAAAAATAGCTAACTTAAATGCTCTTTTATCAACTAAAGTCAAGTGCTGTAAAGGCTTGAAGCATCAGATTTGTAAAAAGCGATTGCTTGAAAATGCATATAATTATAATTCTAAATGTATTTTATTAAGCATTAAAGATAATTATTTTCGGCTTTCCACTTGAAAAGATTTAAGTGGTTAACCGATAAGAACATAACTCACATTTACCAAATTTACTATTTAAACAGCTTTTAGCTAAAAGTCCCCTAAAGATTTGCATGCATAGATAAAAATATCGTTTAGGTGCTTTTACGAAAGATGGTTATTTTAGGTGAAGACGTTTACGGTGGTTTAAAATAAACCTGTAAAAGCTACGCCATTTTAAGATTTACTGCTATTTTGTCAAAAATTATTATCTTGTTTAGTAATATTACAAGTTTGCTTAGTATGTCAGTACTTCGCCTTTTTTAAATAAATTTTTAAAAAAGACAGAAAAGTTGTTTTATTATAAAAGCTTTTAGTGAAACCATTTTCCATGATTTAAATTAAAATGCATGGTGTAGATCAACCTTTGTCCTCTAGCAGTCATCAAAATACCTAAATCGGTCAAATCCATAACACTGATTCGAGTTATTCAGAAACGTTCTTAAGATTCAAATTTTGCAAATTAACTGCAACATAAAACGTTTAGCGTTTAGCATTAATACATAGCCAGGTCGATGAATTCTTTCGTCACCATGATAAAATAAAGTTCGTGTGTCGTTCGTCAAATTACGTCTTCTAAAACCAAAGCTTATTTATGTGGAAATGAATGCACTTCTAAAAATATCAGTGAAATAATACTTATTTTCCCATTCACTTGCTAAATAGATCACTTTATAAATGAATATTCTCACAGATCAAGTAAACATAAATAGTTCATGATAAGAATCACAACATAATCAATTCAGTCATATGTATTAGAAGTGGTGATGATTTTAATGAGTTTTACTAAGGATTTACTTCACGTGGTTATCGTTGCATCATAAATTTACATGGCAAGAGTTCTTTCAAGTTGGCAAGTCTCACATTTGCATTAGCGAGCAATATGTTTGAGTTACAAATACTTTAGATTCCTTTCTCAAAAAATCTAAAAATACCTACTTCATTTCTTCGAATGTAAATAGGTCAGAGTAAACAATGTATTTCCAATTCGGTGAAATGGTGGTTACAACAGGCATCACGAACTTTATGCAGTGCATACATTTTAAAACATGCATAAATTCAACTCATGGCCACGTTTTATATGAAATAGCGTGCAGCTGTGGAACTTACTGAAAATAATACATTGCGTGAGCATACGACAAGTAAACTACCACTTCGAATGGCACGCTTTCAGTTTAGTTCAGTTTACTTTCACAAAAACAATTTATATAACACATTTTCCTTGAAGTTGGCCTCGATTCTCTTCCTGTTTACGAGTCGGCATATTTTTCTTTATCAAAAAAGTGTTATTTCATGTGCCTCGTGACGGTCATGTCATTGTACATAAAGAATTTATGGCACGTGGCTTTATTTCCTCACATGTTCACCTTGATTATAATAAAAAATAATCGATATTATATAGTGTTGGTAAATATTTCAACTTTGGTTCCGAATTATTCATCTGAATTTAGTCTGAGAACGTTTTAGAAGCGATCATTTGTTATAGAATTTCCTTGTAATATTTGACCACTATTTGGAAATGTACTTCCAAATTAAAAAATAGTTTGTCATTCAAACGATTTGGATGCCTAAACTAGCGTTTTAGCATACCAATTACTCAAGTAAAAAACGATACAAATATTACGTGATATAGCCAATTTATCCCATTTAACTGATGTGCAAAATATTTTTGGAATCGATAATGAAATGACAGTTGCATAAACGTCAACTCTTTATCGGTAAATTTATCATTACATATAGTTTTGGCGAAAACAAATAAGGCTGGTATGGACAGATCTTTAAACACTTTCAATTGTTTGTTTTTGTAAAGATTAGTACTAAAATAAAGTCCAGAGGTAAAATTCATGAAGCTATATTGGTAAAATATCGCAAAACAGAAATCCTTAAGCAAATCGAATAAAACATTAACTAAACGAAACGCGTCGGAAAAGTTTTACAATGAACCAAATACCAACCCTACAAAGCAATACACGACATCAAGTGTTTAAAAATATTATATCAAGATAGTGATTAATAAGTGGTATTCGTATTATTATTCTGTTGTTGCATTACACAACTACCACTTTTTAGTACGTGTCATCTCTTAAGTCAGAAAACAAGTAAAAAGAAACGTCGTGAAACAATTTAGTACGTTTCAAAGTTTATGAATTTAACAAATTTAAAACCGGAATTTTAGTGGAAAAGAAAAAATAAAATAAAGTTACATGTAACACATATTGAAGTAACTGGTTTTTGTGAAATACAAAGCAAATTTACTTTTAATAAAAGCTAAAAGAAAAGAGTCTAAGATACTCTCAGTAAATTCAAAATGGATAAACTAAAAAACTCGGAGTTTTTGAAGAAGCAATATTCCATTTCCCCAACGACGCTAATAAACCATGTCTTTCTCTTGAAACACTTACCCAAACAAAGAGAAGCACATTTTGAAAAGATCGAAGAAGAGCTGCTGAAATATTTTGTTGGAATATTGGAAAAAACTTCATGTCCTGTCAACTGTTTGCCATTCACACTCAAAACGTTTGAAACATGGATTGCAGTTCAAATAAAGCAAGAAAAAGTAAACATAAAATTGGAAAAAATTGAAACAGATGAGAGCCTGTGCCTTTACGTGAGAAGTCAAAA
Source organism: Entomobrya multifasciata (assembly GCA_034693345.1). Taxonomy (NCBI): domain Eukaryota; kingdom Metazoa; phylum Arthropoda; class Collembola; order Entomobryomorpha; family Entomobryidae; genus Entomobrya; species Entomobrya multifasciata. The sequence continues at coordinate 8,870 of JAQFXM010005331.1, read as the reverse complement.
CTGCACAATAATTTTCACCAAATTAGATCCAAACTACATGCGAATTATAACATTTCGTGCATCTCTACCGAATGAGCATGTTACAGGATCTTGTGGCTCTTTTGTGGTCACTTATCCAGAAACGGTGAACATCGTTCCAATATCATCACTTCTTTTATCCGAATGCTTATCAAATCAGTTGGAACATTTCACCAATAATTTTTATGCAATTGCTAGCCCAAATAAAACAAAAGGAGAATTGGACAATGCGGAGCCTAAGGAAGCTCCAAATCCATACTTAATTTCTGATTTTTTATTAACATTACTTTGTCCAATTAAGCCAGATAATGTTAACAAGGAGATGTCTAAAATGACTGAAATTAAATTTCAGAAAAAAATACGAGATCAGATTAATTGGTGTAACTGTGATATACCCTTTCGTCGATCTGGGCTTTGGATGTCAATAAAAGTGGTTTTGCAAATAAGTCTTCAAGAAGAAATGGAAAACAAGGAGGATGCAAAATTATTATACAAAATTCTCATTCTTGAGATGCTTGTCGAACTGGGAAAAGACTACATTGGAAATGGTGGTGATTGTTGGGATATCATCTATCAAATAATTGTAAAACTTGCAAGGCGTGTGAAAAAGTTATCCGGCTTACCAAAATCGTCAAATTCCGAAATCGAAAACCAACGTGCAAAAGTGTCTAACTTGGTATTTCAAACCATCAAAGGAATTCAATCAAAGAGACCATACCACTGGAAAACTGATGAACAAAACACAAGCCAACTTGACGACAGATACATTGAGGCTATTCAGAATCCTAAGGGCGGATGGCATGCTGAATGTGCTCATGAAATGGAAGATTTAACAAACTACCTATGTAAGGAGAGGATAAAACCCGCGCCATCGAAAATGGACAGCGATAACTTAAGTTTGGTCGACTCTGTGAGTTTTGATTACAGTCTTGATTCCTTGTTAAAAGAGTACTCTGAAGGTCTTACATCAAATGAAGATACTGACATTCACATGAATAAACTCAATATCTGGATATATCGTGCTGAGCATTTTGTTAGAAACGACTTGAGTTTTGATTGTCCGTCAGATGAAATTTACTACTTGCTCCTTGCCTACACAAAAACAGCGTTTCCTGTTTATACACACGCAAATGCGATCGGGTTTAGCCAAATGACTTTAGTCGTGCTCAAAATGGTAGCTGTTCTAGATGAAATAGCTGTGAAGATATATCCTCTACTTAATAAGTATCATTGTGGAATTCAACCGGAAATATTCAGCCACCTACTTATTCCAGCAAAGGATGATATGATTTTGATGGAGCGGCTCCAAAGTTATTTCACAGAAAGACTGAAATCCGCTACTTTGGGGAATTGGTTAAAGGAAAAGAACAAAATACAAGAGACGGATTTTCAGGTACGATTTGCAAATCAAAGTCCATATATGATGCTAAAGAAAAAAGAAATAGAGAAAAACACAAAATCAAAAATTCGAGAAAAACTACTTGAAATTGAAAAGGTTAAAAGTGAAGCCTTAAAACTTGAAAACAGATTGAATGGTCTTTCATGTACCAGAGTATGGAGTACATGGCACCAGCGAACAATACATGACCCAAACTGTCAGAAATGTAATGTCCGTGAGGATTGGTTGATGAAACGGAAATCTGTGTCTTGTTACCAAAAACCATTACCACAGGATGAAATTTTAAAAGATGTTGTTATGTTCGAATATCTAATTCCTTCTGAAATTGCCAATCTTCGAGAGGCAGTGACAATTCTACTGGATGAAATTCTGAAACGTCCAATATTTTCTTTAGAGAAAGATAAAGTGAAAACAAAATGGAACGAATTTTTGGCATCTCATGGTCACAAACCAACAACTAATTTTGCACAGCGTATTGTGCGTCTTGGAAGTGATGATTACGACACTTTGAGAACCCAAAACAGAAATCCTGATGTGAAGAACTCAGCAGATAATTTCATTTTAGAAAATAATCTAAAGTGTCGCTACTTCAATGTCAAACATTTGGATGACAAATACCCGGATAACCCATTCAGTTTTAATGTGAATGATGCATTGGAAGTAGATACATTGGCATATCAACCTTTGCAATGTACTTTGGGCCAAGAAAGAGTCAACGAAAATGAAGTTATTGCGAATCAGTATCAATGCCCACAAGATTTAACGCTCAAGGAATTTATCACGTTTGGGTCATTACGATGTGGTCATAACATTCAGCTGAGAAATTTGTATGCTGCAATATCAAGTCAAATTTTAAGTTTAGACAAGGAACCCGTTCTTCAGCTAATTATGCAAACCGTTTGGGAGCTGGGCCCTGGACAGAGGGAAATTCATGATGACTTTGAGAATAATTCTCAATTTTGTGTAGCATTTCTTGAGTTATTAGAAAAGCATGGAAATGAAAACGCAAGCAATTGGAGTAATCCTGTCGTCATATTATCATTAAGTGTTATTGTTATACGTATTCTAGAAATGAGCGAGAACGAAAGCGTTCAGGAGAAAGCAGCAGATATTTTACATACCTTCAGGGATATCATGGACAATTGGTACTTCAAAATACAAGAACTAATTCAAAAACTACCAAAGGAATCTGATTTAAATGAAAGGCCAATCATGATTGAACTACAACTGAAAGTAGCAGTTTGCTCCGCGTTTACGTACAACGTTTCGTCGGATTTAAATATTGCCTATATTTTGAAACAAATGTCCGACTATACGTTTTGGCTCAAAACACTCAACAGATTGGGAAATTTAGTTGCTAAGGGCAACGTATTAACTAATTGCAGTATATCTCCATTTATGAGAAGTCTTTTACGACACGCAAGGCTAACCATTCCATTAAATTTGGAATCTTACATTTGGAAACACAGAAATTCGAACAATTGTTTTCCAGAATTTATTTCTGCTCTTCATGGCTTTGTTTTGTCAGAATGGAGTCCTGCAAGCCGTTGTACTGAAAGCTCCAAGTTCGAATATAGCAATACACCTCTTAAACGACATGATTATGAAGCTGAATACAAAATTGATAATGTAGCTTTCAAAGTGTGTATTGATATACTTCGAGGAGCGTTTTACATAGATGGATACCCACCATCATCACTGCCAGAAACAATCACAAGAAATCCAATGTTTAAGACTTTCTTTACCAGTAGCGATTTTCGAGTGCAACGGAACATGAATACATTTTCAACCTTGGATTTGTATGAGGGGCACCACTACGAATTTACAGAAAATGCAGAAAGTTTGGTGATACGTCGACGTTTGTCGTTCATAAGTCATGAGGAGCTTTTACCAAAACACTTATTTGAAGAACATTTAGCGCCCGTACTTATAGAAAACTATACGCATTGGTATAACTCGGAAACAAAACAAATCCATTTTTATAAACTCCATGAAGACAAATATGAATACGTAATGTTTAGAGGGGAAGATTTGTCATGGTTTATTAGGAAGTTTACGACTACCTTGGAATCTGATTTCACATTTCTTGTATCAATAAAATCGGATGGATATTCGGAAATAGTCAAAGTTCTCAATAAACTTGATGATTTGAAATTTATTCATATTTATCACAAAGGAAATGCAAATGATTTTCATGTTTTTGTGGATTTGTGGCGACTAAACTTGCAGTTTATACTAAATAAATCGAAGGGTTTATTTTACTCCAATAATTATCCAGATTTTTACATTCCGATTTCTGGAGAAAAGTGCAGCGGACAAGATTTAGGCACACTTTATGGGCTTAACAAAGGACTTGTTTTACAAAAGGAAACTGTGGAACAACATAGTGGACTAAAGAAAATATTTCTTGTTCAACACGGAAAAGTTAAACTAACTCTGTCGTTATCAAATACACGACATCAAAGTGTTACTATTTTAACTTCGAACGAAAGTTTACGAAATCCGGCCTATTTTGTATTTGAATTTGATGAAGTATTGTTGAGATTAAAACCAGGAAATGATAAATCAGCATGGCTATATCTTGCACTATTACATGCAGCTACTTCAAATTCATTACAAGATCCTTTTACCCAACTTACTGGAACGGAAATGGCAATGTGGATACTACAGTCTGGATTTGTATGGTCATGTTCTCCGTACGATGAAGAATGTCTAAATACACTTGAACAAATAGCCTCACTTTCTCCAAAACATACACATTATCCACGAAATTCTAAAGCTATGCAAAATACCAAATGGCCGGAGGGACTAGAAAATAATTCATATGCTGCTTATGATGGATACCTTATTGTTATTCAAAGGCTGCTACAAGATAGTAATCGATTACAGAATTTATTTCCAAATAACAGGGCTAAAACTGAAAAGAAAAATGAACTAGACTTTGATTTGGAGTTATCCGTGCGGTCGTATTTCAGATATGTCAACATCTACAATACTGCAGCTCATATAAATCCCGAATTTTTACAGTATTTCGAAGAAGATCGTGTTGAGATACAACTACCATCATATTACACTACGAAGGTGGTCGACTATCTTGCAAAACTTGCAGAGTTACGCCGTTGGGTTTATACAAGTCCATCAGAAATTTTGATAAGCAGTTTTATCTGTACAGAATATGAGATCCCAACAAAATCAACAACCAATTTTACAGAAAACTCTCTAAACGTTTGTTTTGAAACAAAGTTCAGAAATATTTGGGTAGAGCTGTATGACTTGGCATTACAGTCATGCAATAATGAACGGTATCACCTAATGACTTTAATTTGTGCAGCACTTTTGTATTCTGGGGAAGCTTCATTTGATCAGGTAATGAATCTTCATAATATTTCAGTTCTTTTAAGACGATTTTCAATAGACTTTCCTAAATCCCCGAGACCAATTTTGGATGGAAAATTCTATATTATGGAATCGGGATTCAATACGAACGTCATCGGAGAAATTTTAGAGAAATATTCAGCAATCCCACCTTCATTTGGGAATCACCAAACAGCAACGGAAATACAAAAATGTGAAATAGAATATAAATCAGCTTTAAGCCAACAACTAATCAAGGCCACTAAAAATCTTGAAGCTTTTTGGCCAATAGCTGATATTACTATGACAGACCTGATTTCAGCTTTGAGCAGCAATCCATTATTGGACGTAAATGACGAACTTCTGGATAAAATCAATCAGCAAGGATTTATGTATTGGTTTAGCAACAAAACTTTCAAAGACTTCGTAGAGAATCTTGACGCCATGCTAAAAGTTGAACTACAATCATCTTGGCATACTCGCGCATTTAGTTACTTCACTCAATCTGAAAAATATTTGGTCATTAACATGCAACAGGATACGATTGACCATTGGAATTATTTGTCAAATTTTGTCTTTGAGGACAGCGAAGATGACGATTTTACTAAAGCTTATAATATGTTTGCGTGTGGTAAAGTTAAACTTGGAAAAGCTCACGTGACGTGGATAGAAAAGAGACAAAGCTGTTTGAAGCTCATTGACAAATATTATTCTAAACTAACAAGTTGCACTGCTGGGAAAGATCCTACGTCGGCTTTACTACACATGGCTGGTCTACATTGGAGACTAGTTCCATCAGTTTTATTACGACATAATTTGAGAATTTCAATAGATGACTCTACATGCTTGGTTGGTGCTCTAGCTTTTTTATGGGCTAAACTTAGACAACTTAATCGTATAATTTTGTTTGATAGTCAAAAAGAAAATTATGCTGTTGAATTACACAGGGAGCTAAAACTTGAAAATGAGCAGACTTCCGAAAGTGAGTCAAATTCAGAAAATGAGCAAAATTCAGAGAATGAGCAAAATTCAGAGAATGGGCAAGATTTAGTGAATTTACAAGATTCAAAAAATTGTAAATTTGTAAAGAATCAGGAATATCTGGAAAATGATTTAGATTCAGAAAACACGCAAAGTTCAAAAAACGGACATGATTCAGAAAGTGATCAAGACCGAGACTGGGAGTCGGCATGGGAGGAACAAAATGATCGTGACAGAATCCACGAAATGGAACTATATCACGAAGAAAAAGATCAGCAAAAAATAGAATACACCAGACGTTGGTTACTTCTAGAGCTTGAATTAAATATCACAATTCGACCAATTCAAAAAGAAGTAGCAAGACAAATGATAGAAATGCCTGAAAATAAAAACGGTGTTATGCAACTTAACATGGGCGAAGGCAAAACGTCAGTTATTGTTCCTATGGTCGTTTCAGCCTTAACTTATGACCTAAAAAAGTGGCACAGTGGACTATGCCGTGTTACCGTAATGAATTCGATTTTTGCTACAAATTACAACATACTTTCGTTTGCAATGGGAGGTTTTCTCAATAAAAGAGTGTACACGGTACCTTGTCGGCGAGATTTCGAAATCCAAAATTGTTTGGATAAAATTAAGGAGACCTATCAAGAATGTGAAAGTCTTGGTGGAGTGGTTTTAACTTTGCCTGAACATCGACTATCATTTAGACTGCAGATTTACAACAACTTTCTTCAAAACGTAGATCGAAACAACGACAATCCCATCAGTGAAAGTGGATTGAAAATGTATGAAATTGAAAAATATTTAAGGTGGAATGCGCGAGATATTGTTGATGAGAGTGATGAAATATTCAATGTTAAATACCAACTAGTTTACACTACTGGAAAACAGCTACCATTGGATGGTGGTAATATGCGATGGAAAGTGGGTCAACAAATACTGGAGTACATTTGCAGTATGTCAGGAGAAATGCGAGATAAATTGCTTGAAACTAACATTGAATTTGATCCCGAGTTTCGTGAAAAATATCCGGAACAATTTTCACCATTTCGAATTTTAAGCAGCAAATGCCAAAGCGTGTTTAACAAATATATCGCTACTGCTGTGGTAAGTGGAGATGTAAAGCTACTGGGTGGAAAGTTATCGAAAAATGAAAGTAAATTAGTTATTGACTTTTTGATAAAACATGATATAACTGATATACGTCATAGTGCGTTTATTCGAATGAAAACTTTATCTAAAGAAAAGAAATTGACACTGCAAATTATTTCTGGCTATTTGAAAGGAGGTATATTATTCACTGCTTTGAAGAAACGATGGCGAGTTGAATATGGCGTCAAGAAAAATACTACTGGAGGTAGACTACTAGCAATACCCTTTCGAGCTAAAGATGTGGCTGCAGAAAGAACAGAATTCGGACATCCTGACATGGCAATCATTTTAACTTTGTTGAGTTATTACTATTCTGGATTATCTGACGATCAAATTCAACAATGTTTTCACATTTTAAAAACTCGTATTACAGCACCAAAAGGAATTTACAACTTATGGCTAAGGAGAATTCCAGCAGAAAAGTTAACAAACACAATAAAAACGTACGAAGGTATTAACCTTCAAGACTACGAGCAACGTACCTATCTATTTAGCTTACTCAGAAAGAATAAAGCTGTTATAGACTTTTGGCTAGATAATGTGGTATTCCCAAAGGAATGCAAACAGTTTCCTGGAAAACTTGCACTTAACGCATGGGATCTGTGTTACGACCGATATAACCATCGAACAACTGGGTTTAGTGGAACAGACGATACAAGTTTTTTACTCCCCCCACAAATTACGCAACAAAACTTGGAAAGTTTAGAAAAAACAAATTCAGATATGGAAAAACTTTTACAAAGTCCTTCGAATTCATGCAAACAATCTTTAAATATTGGAGTAAGCTGCAAGCAAATTATTGACACAGTAATTAAAGATGGATTGCAAGTCTTAATAGATGCTGGAGCGTTGATGCTCGAACTTGAAAATGAGGAGATTGCAAAACTTTGGCTTGATTGCAATGTAAATTTAAAAGGAGTTGTTTATTTCAATGACAAAGGAGAGATGGCTATTAAAGTTCGTCAACAAACAAATAAAGATCAGCCATTAACACTTTCTCCTTTCAAAGACCAGTTGGAAGAATGTGCTTTGTATTTGGACGACCAGCATACAAGAGGAACTGACATAAAGCTGCCCAATAATTTTAAAGCTTGCGTTACAGTTGGCAGTGGATTACGAAGGGATAAGTTGATGCAAGCATGCATGCGAATGAGAAAACTGGGGAGAAATCAATCAGTACATTTTTATTTGTCGCATGACGTAAACTGCGAAATCAAAGCTGTAAAAGAAAGTGAGGGTCACACCTCTATGAAAATAACAGTTACCGATATTTTATGCTGGGCAAAACATAACAGCAATAAGTTTGTAAATGAGGGTCTTGTGTATTGGGCTGGAAATGCGCAAAATTATACGAAAAACTTGGTGGCTGATGATTTGTTTGAGAAATCTGAAAAATCCGTTTACGATCAAAATATTCTTGCAAATCGAATTCAAGATGAAGATGCAAAAACAATTGAAGAAATGTACGGTACTTTTCATCATAGTTCCAGTTTGACCAATACAATTCCAAAATGGTTTCTCCAAGTTAAAGAGAAGCTAGAACGTTGTGGATATTTTCCGCCAACTGAAGTGTATTGTAGCGATCCTGCAAACGTTCTGAAAGAAATAGAACATAATGCTCTTGAAAAAGTCAAATGTTTTGAATCTGGAAACAATTTATTTACATTAAATAGTTTGCTGGAAGAAGAACAAGAAAAGGAATTAGAAGCTGAACAGGAGGAGCAATTAGAACCATATCGACCCTCTCGGGAAACGGCAAACAAGCCCAACCTACATTCAAATATTTTAAAAATATTACGCGATGGGAAACTTCAGATCACCTCTCCACAACCAGGCATTTCCAGATTGAGCGAAATATTTTCCGAAACAAAGATATGTTCATTGAGTCAGCCAAACTGTTGGGGAAATTTGTGGTACGCAACGGATGATTTCCGAAACGTTTTGGAAACAGGCAAATATTCGG
>JAQFXM010005330.1:0-15167 GCA_034693345.1 Entomobrya multifasciata | reverse complement strand
TTTGTTTAGGGGACGCTGAGAGTAGGCAAATACATTGCATTGTTCCCATGCCATCTGCGCATCTCATACCGTTTCTTTTCATGAATTCATTCCAGCTAGCTACAAGCTACAACAGCCACAAAATCAGAATTTCCAACAACAAAGATTTTACGTCGCAGTATAGCTGGCTGAGTATGCTATTTTAATTCCCACGCTGTATATTGCTATCAGCAATTAAAGTTCAAACATGTTTCTATTATAAAAATGTGGTAATGAATTAAGTGTTTAGTCATACCTAAATTATGAATATGCGATTAAAATTATTCTACGAAAAAATGCAAAATTATTTAGTCTAATTTTACAGCAGATTATTATCAGCATATCTTTTTAACTCTTTATTGAGCAGTATTTATTCACTTCACTGACACGGAATCTTAATTGCGATTAATCTTCGTTATCGTTATGAAGGTTTCCATACTTAGCTATTTCAGCATCGGTGTATCCTAACTTGTCAAACTCTTGTTTCTCCATTAAGTTGTTATCCATGCGACACTTGAAGTAGCGTAAAGCTTCCATACGGCACTTATCGTTAACGTGGCTGTTGTCTTTCAAACAGTACATGTAGGTTATCATGAATTTCCTGCAGGTGTTCGTACGATCCAAAGGAAAGCTGCCCCTTTCAGGAGGTGTTGGGGTGAAGGTCTTCTGTCCGAATGTCATAGCACTCATCTTGCCGGCTACGGATAGATAAAAACACGTACTGGCAAAGCTGACTGACTAGATTTCGTTGCAAGGCCAATGGCTTATTTTGTAACTGACTAACTGACTTTTACTGGAGTACAGAGTATGGAATTTTTGTTTTAACAATTTTCGGGTAAAATCGCAGATGATGGAATTAAGCGTATAGGCGGAGGCGAAGCGAAAACGAAAAGTATGTTTTCGTTTGATTTTGACGTCATTCGGATAGTTCATTCAATCAATCGCAATTTTTTCCGAATCTCACGTGAGAAAACTTGTGCTCGCAGCTGAACGCACCAAGCAGCGTCATACGGCGTTTCAATGTTTACGTGTTTTAAATCTCTCAATATCGATTAGAAACCCCAACATCCATATATTCACTGGTTACGAGTTACGAGACGACCACACCTGCACCTGACACAAGCCAAAGCCAAAGCCAAGCTAGTTGAGTCCTCAGCCAGCAGCAGAAGAATTCTTATTCTTGGCCTTCACCACCGCCTCATGGAAGTGGGTCAACGTTTTACTTGTTTACTGGATTTATTTTACAATCTAATTTCTTTTCCAGCGTCAGAATCAGATTGGAAGCGACTTTTCTCAAACAGTGGAAAATATTTATAATTCACCTTGACCGTTTAGTGAAAAACCATTCAGGCTTTTTATCCAGGGAAAATGCTCGCGTCGACTTCCAGACGGATTGTTGTCAATTCAGCAGTGTTAGTGAAGCCAATATGGGACCAACAATGTCGTGGAATGGCCACACTGCAGGAAATTTCTACTCGATTAAAATCAATTAGAAACATTCAAAAAATTACGCAAAGCATGAAGATGGTGTCAGCAGCAAAGTATGCCAGGGCTGAAAGGGAATTAAGGAAAAGTAAACCATTTGGCGAGGGGTCGCAAAAGTTCTATGAGTCTGTTGAGGCCGTTCCTCCGGAAAGTCCGAAAAGTCAGTTGCTAGTTGCAATTACTTCTGACAAGGGACTCTGTGGAGGGGTGCATAGTTCTGTTAGCCGTAAAATTAGGGTAAGTTATAATTAATAAAATAGCATCTTATTTCTCTGATTAAATTACCAAATTCATAATTCATGGTAAACAATTTTTATCAAATCAATGTCATGTTTCATTTTAAGGCAATATTACAAGGAAAAGCTGAAAATGTGATGATTGCATGCATTGGAGACAAGTCAAAGGCGACGCTTCAACGGTATGCACCTAATAACATTTTGTTTTCTGCGAAGGAGATTGGCCGTTTGCCACCTGTCTTTCAGGTAATTTTACAGTTTATCATTTCATACATATGTTGCTAATTGTAACCGTGCGGTGAATTTTTTCTGTTAGTTATGTAAATTAACGTTGGGTGTATTTTTGTCATTGATTGTAACAGGACGCTTCAAAAGTTGCAACAGAAATCGTCAACGCGGATGTCAAGTATGAGACTGGAACAATCGTGTACAACAGGTCGATCAATGTGGCATCCTACCAAACAACTGAACTACCGATTTATACACAGCAGGATGTTGATGCGGCTGCGAAAATTACACTGTATGATTCTGTGGACACTGATGTCATTCAAAGTTACATGGAGTACTCGCTGGCTTCTCTGATTTACTACGCGATGAAGGAGAACGCATGTTCCGAACAATCTGCTAGAATGACGGCGATGGAGAGTTCCAGCAAGAATGCGGGTGAAATGATTTCCAAATTGCAACTTCAATTCAATCGTACTCGACAAGCTGTTATTACCAGAGAGCTTATCGAAATTATTTCTGGTGCTTCCGCCTTGGAATAAAAATTCATTCATGGCTTTTGCTCTTGTAATTTTTTGCATTCATTTCTTCGTGTAAACTGGTTTTACGAAAATGTACTCATCATCCAATTTATTTTCAGCAATAAAAATGTGAACCTACTAAAAGAAATAGCTAATAGCTTAGTCCACAATTTTATTTTGCATGCAAAATGTTTTGTCATTTAATTGCATTAACTCTATCTACTAAAAACATGCCTCATTTTAGATATGCACACTGACACTCGGCATTCAGTTAAATATTGCAACGGAGTACCCTGCCTGCCACCTGTGTCCTCTGGTTCTTCTGTACTCATCTTACGGCTGAAGGAACACTGCTGGGGCGGGATTAGACATTCGTCTGATAAAATGTATCCACTACACAGAAGTTGTCAGTTTTTTTGGATTGTATTTTTGTGTAAAAATCTGCATAACATCTTTTTTGTTTTTGTGGGTCTTTCCTTTAGTAGTTGACTGACCGTTTTGTAAGCTTGCAAAACTCATGCTAATATCTTGGTATTAAAAATTGCTACAATTTTCCTTGTTAATATTTTTTAAATGCTCAGCCCATTTATAATTTTTGTAGAGTGTTTGGTGTATGGTTAAATTACAAACAGGCATTCCGTATACAGATTGAAAGCTGAATTCTAAAAGTAAATCGGTCGCACTACTGGCTTGCATACAAAGATACAAAGTTACATACTGGAAAAAAATTACAAATACTAAACTGGAATTTTAATCGCATATATATTTAAACGTTGATTGTTAGTTAAAAAAAGTTCATGTAAAAAATGGATAGGTGCATATAGTGCATAATCATAATGTGTCACTTCATTCAACTTGACATGTCAATGTCAATATCTTTTGATATCTTTGTCTAACTGAATCAATCAATGTGATCAATGTACAAAGTTGACGCCGATATTAATTTTCGCGTACATACTACTTATTTTCTACTTGGGTAGGTCGTAGTAGTAGTAATAATATTTTTGCTTCTTTGAGGTTGAAATCGAGATTCCAATGAAAGTAATTTGTGTTCGTAAAAAAAACAAGTAAAGCTTGTAAAATTAGCAAAGCTTGTAGGTTGTAGCAGAGCGAATGACAGTGTTGCAGCGTTTGAAGCGAAGAAAGTGAAAAGCAACTTTTTTATGTAGTAGTAAAAATCTTTCAAGTTGTAAAAGAAGTTTGCCAATTGCCATCAAAATGTTTATGTTGCTTCATACACCGCCACCATCATACTAAAAACAGCTCATCTAAATTATGGTGACGAGGCCGGTAGTAAATACAGCAGTGTGTGAAAAGAGAAACATCGGGCTTCGATGATGGGGTCAAAAAACAGATGCTGAAACAGCTGACGTGTGTTAGTGAAAACTGTTTTTGTGAATTTGAAGTTTATAACGACGATATGTTTTGCATTTCAAAGTAATTTGCAGTTCTCAGTATTACTAATTTGTCAACTTTGATTAAAATCTACAACTCACTTTCATGTGAAACAATTCATCTGTCACATAAACATTTCGGCTGTTTTGTTTAGTTTTTTGGAAAAAAAAGTCAGTTCAGTTATTGTAGAGCTTAATGGTGTTTAGTGTCTAGTATTTATGTACAAAACTGTTAGTAGATTTAATTGCTTGATAAACGATAACATTGAAACTTTGAAAAATATCGTGTAATCTTTAAATTAGCAAGTTGTTTGCTAGACTATATCACTGATCACCCTTGCTTGACAAGACAATTTTTTTTGCTATAATAGTAGTAACGGCAAGGAATTTAATGTTTAAATAATTACACAGTACAGTAATAAGTTATGAGTGTTTAAGTGCATTCTGTTAATCCAACATCATCAGTTTTTTGTAGTGGAAGTGTGGAGTGCAATGTGCTGAGGTAAAGCCTGAGACTTGATTTAGTTGAGTTTATAATGTAATGTTGGGTAAACATGGTCAACGGTACTCAAAGCGTCAAAGCTGATGTCGAAAGAACTGTTCACTAAACACGCAGACAGAGTAGTTCATCTTATCGCATTTTTTATATATTTTTGAGTATTATTTCTAAGACTTATCTTCAATCATATGAAATGAAAGTAAAAACATCTTAAGCATCTCTTGGCAGTTGTTCAAATTAGTGTACACACACACTGTATATTATACTGATGGTGTATATGGAAAATAGGTAATACTGAAAACATTAGTTGCAACTTAATATTTCTAATCTTGCTAGATTTATATTTATGCATGCAATACAGACAGACGCAGACATTATAGTAGACTTGTTGGTATAATGTATTGAGCTGTGTAGACGTTTAAAACTTCATTTATCTTTTTAGTCGTGAGTCCTGCCTGAGAAATGGTAAAAATGCAATGAAAAGTATTACATTTTGGTTTTGTATGAAACATGCGCTTTATTTGTTGAACATTTGCTTGAGTGTTTTATTCAGTGGTCAAACTCACTTTTAAGTTTTATGAAAAATTATGCAATTTAGCATGCCTACGTTATTTTGTAGTTTTTAAAGTTGTGTGAAGTGCACTTTTGATTTTATGAACAAATGCATACTGCATACCTATGAAAAATATCAATATCCTTTTTACATTATCCCATCATTTGGAAAAGGTAAATAGGCAGTTCAAATTAACTACTAACTACATTTTCGCACTTGATTGAATGACTGTCTGATTTTAAATAGCACACGCGAACAGTTTTAAGTTGAGTTTAAATGTGCTGTGCATTGCATCCAATCCGAAGTAAAAGGACAGAAAATTGTGAGTTTGTGAGTTGAAAAATATTTGAAGAAATTGTTCAGAATACGATTTCGGTTATTCCGGCGAATTTTTAACCATGTAGCAAAACACAAATTGTTGCAATAAACATATTCACACAGAGACAAAATATCTTATGTATTTTACTGACACCATATCTCATTGCGTTTAGTATTGTTGTAATGATTAACAATTAATGACAAACGAAACAAAATAATCGATAGATATTAGAGATTAGAGATTCTTCCAACAATGCAGCATATGCAGCAAACATCATTGACTGTGCAAAGTGCAAGAGTTTTATCATTAGATTTCATTGAATCAAAACAATGCAATCTTTGTTAGGATGCCTGCATAAGATTAATTGATTAACCTATTAAACCTTGGTTTTTTTGCTTATATTTATAAGTGTGCATTGCAATTACTTATGTTTTACTTATGATTTATGTTAAGATTTTGTTAATTTTGTGTTTTGTAGGTGCACAGCGTGATCGTGATCAATCTACTACGAAATTCACTTCCACAGCCATATTCGGGGTCGTATATTTCTGGTCCTTGTGTTTTTGTAATATGGACGTTATTTGATTGAAGTAACGTTAAATTGCAAAAATGGGATTCGTTCTGTCAAAGTTTCGGGTAATTTTATTAAATGTTTTTTTTATGTCATATCAAAATTCGCTAAGTTTAATCTGCATGTTTGATGGGATTGTCAATTTACTTTAATGTGTAACAATGCTCTAATCTTTACAAACTGTTTTTTATACTCTAATCCTTTTCGTGGTGTGTGGAAATTCTTTTGATATGGTCTTTCTAACAATTTGGTAAGCATGCAAGAATTTGCGTATTGAACTGAATTTACTAATGTTCTTTCGATTGTATTTTTTTGTTTTCTTGTGCCTTGTAAAATGGGTCGAACGAATGTGACATTGTTTTCATGTTTACTTTGCAGAAGTCCAAGCCTTCCACGAAGGACCTCTTGGACAATATTGAAAAGGATCTCCGAAAACTTTCTCGCTTCCAATATGATACTGAGCTGCAACAGAAAAGAATAATTGGCCGGTTAGTCATCGGTGGAGTCTTCTTATATCTTGTGTTCTTGGTACTGGCGTACTTTTTTGGACCTAGAGATCTATCCTGGCAGCAAACGTTAGGATGGATCATTCCGTTCATACTGTTCCCTGTTTTGTAAGTTGTATGATGATAATTATGTAAAATTTGCAAATCAAACGTTTTGTCCATCACATTTTTTAGACTGATTTATATGAGTCGTATAATTTATTGTTTTTTATAGATTAATTACAATCAAGCGGTTTTTGGGTTGGTACTTCAATAGAAAAATAGTGAAAAATAAAGAGAAATATGAATCCCTCAAAAAAGAAAAACAAAGATTGCTCGATGACGTTATGGAAAAGGAAACGTTTAATGTGGCAAAGGAAATTCTAGAAAAATATGCTCCAAGTCATCTACTTCCGAAGTACCTTGCTGACCAACAAAAGGCATCACCACAGAGCTTTACTCCTGTCCCGAGAGCGGGCGGCGGAATGAGAAGACGTACAAATGTCCCTTCTACCTCCACACCTGTTGGGGGATACAATAACATGGGTGGATTTACTCCACGTGCTATCCGTCCATATGGTCCATCCGCTCCAGGTCAATTTTTGAGACAACCAACCAATAATTTTATGAGACCAGCCATTATGCCCGGACCCAATACTCCTGCAATAACAGCCGGTCCAGCTCCTCCAGGCCCAGGTTAGCAGTTAGAAAATGCTCAGTTTTATATAAGTATCAAAAATATAAGACCACCATTTTTAATTTGTTTTCAATTACGCAGGTCTAATGATCAGAGGACCGCCTCCTCCCAGATTCATGCTGCCACCACCTCCAGCAAATCCACAGTTCAGATCCAGGAAAACAGGGTGGTTAGATAAATTGGTGGATTATGTTGTTGGAGACGGCCCTGCTAATCGTTTCGCCTTAATTTGCCGCTATTGTGCAACCCATAACGGTTTGGCTACTCCTGAGGACTTCCCATATATAGGTAGGCATTCTATAAAAATTTGTGTTGCCGGACATTGAATTTAGAATCATTTTTACAAGTTTGAATTTGGTATGTTTTCAGGATATAGATGTGTATATTGTCGCCAATTCAATCCTCCTCGTCAACAACGACCTTCAGCTCCAACACTGCCTAGAAATACAGTACTCATTGAGGAAATGGAATCCACTATAAAATCACCTGAAAACAGCGTAAATGAAGAAGGCGTTGAGGATAAGGATGCTAGTGAGAATAATGAAACAAAGGACACTGATGGAAATAATGAGGAAGTTGCTGAGGAAGTAACCCCAAGAGATGGTGAGGAGGATGAAGAAAGGAATTCAGAGGAACCTGTGATCGAAATGCCTGCTTCTTCAACAGAAGATTTGAGACGCAGTGTTGAAAGTGTAAGAATGGATGGTGAAGAACAGTCTGGGGTTGATGATTCACAAAACGAAGAAGAAAACTCTCTAGTTGAAAATTTGAATGGCACAGTTAATGCAACTGAAGCAGAAGAGGGAAGTATATCAAAAGAAGGTGACAATGCGGATAATGAAAGGGAATCTCAAGAAGGTGCAGAAAACGAGAAGACGAGTGATTAGTGAAAAATGAGATGAGTTAGTGCATTTACATTTAGTGCATAAAGTGTATTTAAGGTCCCTTTATGAAGTATGTACAGCAAATTACTGTGCATGTATCTTTCAACAATGCAACCGGAAAACCAGATAGTTTATATATTTTTATATTTGTTACCGTGATGTGACCAAGCATCATCGTAATCAGATATAGGTTATAGTGGAAGAAGAAAAGAAAAATCAACTAGATGCTCTCGTTATACAGAAAGTTCAAGTATTCAAGTGCCTCTTCAGTGTTTCACTGGATTGAAATCTAGAAAGAAATGGCATCATTTGCTTGTTTTGCTTTGAGTTGTAGTGGTGAAAGTTTTTTTTTGTGTGGGCAAGAAATATGTTTGGTATCATTATTATGTATTTGTAAAACGAGATAAAACTCTCAGTAACTTTTCAAAAGAATTACACTTCTAAAATTTCTCTTATTCAGTTCTGTATCTTCTAAGACTTCAATGTTACAATTAATCTGCAAGCTAATTTTTAAGTTAAAAATATATAATGGTTTGGCTTAATATGTGTATTGTGTATGTAATTTCAGTTCTCATTCTTATTTGCATGGTGGATAAATGCAAGGCATGACGAATTAACTTGCTAATATTTATTTGAAATTAGGGCTAACAAAGGAATGATTTATGAATGTCATTTATATGTTACTTTGTGTTGGTTCGTGAATTGTCTATGCACCATTTTTGTCTTCGGTCTATGCACAAAATGGTATTATTTAGCATTAATTAACAACTAAGTAATAAACCGACTCTTTCATGATCTAGGGCCATTTTTATACAGCAAAATAGCTCAGATTAATTCTCTAGTCACTTTTTGCCCTGTAAGTATATCAGTTATAATTTAATCTTTCTAATGCAGTGGGACAATTTACTAAAATGATATGTATAGAATTCTTGATGTAAATGATAACAAAATACTGAGCAATACTAGAATGTAATCAATGTGACATTATTATGTAAACTTTGCGACACTCAAGATTACATAGTCTACTAAAATCCTGCGAATTAAAAAACTTCGCTTAGTTTTATACCTTGAAGTAAAATGTTGACTAACTGGTAATGATTTTTTAAAGAAAAGTATGTATGGATCCTCAAGATAAACCTTCATTTGCATGCAAACGCCTAACCGACTCATTTTCCAAAATCATCTTGAATGCGTCACGGTCAGTTAAGCATTTAACTGCCTCCTGCACATAAAACGACACACTAAAAACTGATTTGCACATTTTAAATCTTTCATTAAAAAATGTCTAATTGTTAATATAGGATTCATGCTGCATTATAAATTTCGAATTTAAGTATCCGCAATCATTACATATCACACATGGAGTTATCACGTTGTGCTGCAAATTCATAATTTCTGGCTTTATTTGTTCGTTAGCGCATACAAGCTCAATTTCCCAATTAGAGATTCAAGGGTCTGGAAATGGAGTCATTGATAAAAAAATATTGCGACACAGTAGTCAGTAGTTGCTATTTCTTTAATTTCGATGAGTGGTATTGTCCTTTTGTTCCTGGATGAATTGGTACACATAGGAGAAATCTTTGGCACTAAATCCTTTGGAGCACATCATATGATAAATTTGATAGGCAAGACTTCCCATCAACGTAGGTGAACCACTTCCGGTGGCTGCAATTTGAGCCAAGCCTAAATCTTTGCACATCAATGAAGTCCCAAAGCCACCCTGAACCAAAAATTTAATCCATTTTATTCTTGAGATCCAAGAACAAGACCATTCATAAGAAAGAAAATATATACAAATGTCAAATTTTTACCTCGTAATCCCGGGATGCTGGAACTTTCTCCACCACTCCTGGAACTGGATTGTACATTTCAGATGCCCAACATTTTCCTGAGCTGGAATTTATAATACTAGCGAGAAGTTTGGGATCCAGACCCATTTTTATTCCCAAGTTCATTGTTTCTGCTGTTCCAATCATGCATATAGCTAACAGCATATTGTTGCAAATTTTTGCTGCTTGTCCAGCTCCAGTGCCTCCACAATAGACTACTTTGCTCCCCATTTTTAGAAGAAGTGGCTGGATATCCTGAAATTCCTTTTGAGGGCCTCCTACCATGAAGGTCAATGTTCCTGCACTTGCAGCAGCTACACCTATTGTTTGTCGAGTACAATAAATGTTAATGTAAGTATTTCATGAATGAATTGCAATTGGTTTCATGTCAAACTTAGTACCTCCAGAAACTGGACTATCAAGATAAGTGCATCCTTTCATATTAGCCACGTTTGCCATATCTTTTGAAGTGTCAGCGTCTATTGTTGAAGAGTCTATGAATATGGATCCAGACTGTGCCCCTCTGCAAAATATAAATGAATATTTTTCAAAACTAGACAAAGTTAGACATTTAGCAATTGGAATTGGAAATTTACGCTAATACTCCGTCCGAACTTGTGTAGCATGTACGAACATGAGGTCCAGCCGGGAGCATGGTTATCACCGTTTTGGCATGTTTAGCAACTTCAGCAGGAGTGGAAACTACACGAGCCCCGAGTTTTTCAAATGGAACAGTGCTGGCAGATTGAATATCATACACGGTAAGAGTATGGCCCTTGGATATAAGATTTTTGCACATCAATCCCCCCATATTTCCGAGACCAATGAAGCCAACATTCTTGTCACCAGAGTCTGCAAAATGCATTGCAAAATGCATTGCAAAAATTTCGAGTTGCACTTTCGTAAAGATGCTGACAATTTCACATAAAATATTCTAAAAAATTTGATACGATTATTTTGTATAACCTGATGAATAGCAACGAGAGGCATATAATCCATATCCTTTCTTATGTGCAGCTAATGCTTTGATCGCTGGAAGATTTCTCCATGCTTTCACTGCGGCCATAATGAGTTTCCAAAAAACACAAAAGCAAGTTTGTAATATGATAAAAAATGCGGAACTTTCTCTTTGATATGCTTTCTAAAAGTTATGCAATATCTTCAAATCTGTCAGGGCATGTGTATATCTGACTTTAGTTTAGATGATTAAGGACTTGATTATAACATCCACATGTGGACGCTTGGTCAACTGTTCATAACATAACACTAGTTACATGATATCTCTTATCGGTTTGATTGGAGCTTCAAATTATGCAAACATGCACATGTTACCAACCACCAAAAGACCACGTCCTTACATTTTGGATACACAAAGCTTATAATAGTGTGATACTCTTTATTTAAGTCATACCTATACCTACCATATATGTATTTGACATAACTTGTTTTTCAATTTTTAAGTTTTAATTGGGGTTTCGGCTTAAGACATGTCTATGTCTTTTTTAATCATAAAAAAGCTTAGCTGGGATGGGACTGTAATGTTAAGCTCGCCGTAACGAAATATCTGACTAGCCTGTCCAGTTGGTTTTTTAATGAACTAAAAGGAACGGGCCAGAATTCCAGTTTTTCCACCTATCAATTTAAAATTTACATGTGCGTGTATGAATGCATATATACAATTTTCCAGTGTTCAGTATTCATATTATATACATGTCATGCTACAAATAATTATTATGCCTCCTGAGTTTTTTTGTCAGAGAATGATTTCCATTAATGCATCTCCAGATCAGGTAGACAAACAAAGTGGCGAATAATTCTAGAGACAGAAATTCTAGAATGATTGAATTAATAACTTGACTTGAATTTACTGGTTAAGAGAGAATATAAAACCCTGCAAACCAATCTTTTGTAGACATAATCATAAATGTAACTTACGTAGATACATATGTAGGTATAAGAACACGTGTGTAATCCCGTTCCTTTAAAAATGTCATTTTCTGTGAACTTTTCTTGGTTTTGCTGGCAGATAAATGATAAATGGATAGATAAATCATGTGAAAAAGTAATACTTTATAATGGGATTTCCTTTCGAGAAAATTAATTAATCAACTGTTACACTTTTTCATTCCCATTTCCGATCTCCATTTGTGCCCCTACAGCCATAGTCTGATTTATGAAGTTCATTTCAAATTATATCAAACGTAATGCATAAGTTGTCATTTTGTCATCCAAAGTCAAAAACATAAAAATATGTATGCGCTTCTGAAATAAAACGATTCGATATCTGAATTCTATTGATTTGATTATCAATTACCACGCATGATTTGACGAATAGCAATAATTTTCACTTAGCTGATCGTACAACAAAGGTCATCGAGAACTTTAGATGGTATTTAGTCTGAAATTAATGTTTACAGACTTATGTAAGCAGTCTTCGTATTTTTATATCTGTCATGAATTTGATGAGTGATCTAGTAAATTGCCTCCAGTGCTACCTGTGTAGTAGACATACATATCATGCATTTATAAATGATTTTGTCGTTTTCATGATAAAGCCTTTGTTCTTGTAGAAGTGGCAGTGTTTGGTATCATTTTAATTAGTCTTAAAATGTGCTATACATATAGACATACATATATCATATATGTATGGTGCAGTTGTAAATTTTTCACAGCATGCAAAAAGTAGTTCTTCCTTTTTGTATTCAGTGTACTCGTTCACCCTTTGTCCGACAGTCCAACTGAAGTTCTAAAGAAACCAAATTTTTATTTGCTGCCACAGTATAAAAATATCTCTGCTAATGTTAAATTTTCCAACGTTTAAATTGACGATAGTATGCACGTTTCACGCAACAAGATACAAGATCCTTGGCCACGCAAGAACGCATAAATTGAGTATTGGATTAAGTTAATCCCAAATCCCAACCCAACTGTTACTGTTTCATGCAGAATATAAATAAATAGACAGGACATCAAAAGTAATACATTTTCAACATGAATGAGAAAAAAATGTTGAAAATAAACAGGCCTTTTTTTGCTAAGTATTATTCTCTCACTGCCAATCAGTCAGTTATATAAATCCTACCGGCTAGTTCTGCTCGTGGTGCATGGTGTTTGCATAATCATTTCATGGTCCACAATGTACAGATTACAGTTCAGCGTTCAGCAGCTTTAGTAAACGTTCTACCTTACTCTCACACTTTCGCTAAAAACCATACAAATATTCATCCTATATATGATAAAACATTCTAATATACAAAAAATTTATTAGAAACTTCACCTATATTGAATGAATATGCATACAAAAAATGAATAAAATATAGAAGCATAGCAAAACCACTTCACACAAAGTTCTCTACTTACTTTGTTCATTTGGCCTATCATTCAGTACAGATCAGAGTTAAAATCAAATCTGTGAGTGAACCTCTGGCATTTTCACTGTACATTTTTTTGTGCATTCTCTGTTTCTCAGACTATAGTCCAATGTTGAGTTAGTGGAGGTGTTCTAACTAAACTGGCAAAAAGTATATTTTTATATGTAACATGTATTAAAGTAAGCGTGAACAGTGAACAAGGTATACCTAAAGTGACTCATTCAGTCAGATTAATATTAAGTAGAGTTTCATGTATGTGGAAAGTGGAAGCTCACACAAAAGTGGAATCGTCGGAGAGGTACATAAGAACTTTGTGGAAATGAACATGTTTTAACATTTCTCATCCAATCCAATAGAACAGAATGTGAGCATAAGCTGTAAGCTGGTGTACAAAAAGTAGGAAAAACGTCTGTGAGATATATAAGAGTTTCAAGCTAAAAACTCATCTTCATCATTAAAACATTACTTCAGCTTCGTTCAGAGATACATAGGGCAATACATTATGTTTTCTATTATAACATGTTATGTGTGCTGTTCAAACACGGAAAAACGATTCCTTATGGTGGATTTTTATATACTTATCTAATAAAACACAATATAATGTACTACACAGCAACAACATTCAGTCTCGGGACAAATAATGCACAATGTTTGTGTTTACAAAGTCATTCAAGACTTGGACTACTCAAGACGTGAAATAATATATATCATTTTTACACACATCATTTTAACCATTCTATTTAGATAGATTCTTGAAAACCTTTCATTTTACAACTTTATTAAATAAGAGGACCAACTGTTGACATATTCTATTCTATTTTGTCTGTATTTCGGATTTACTGAATATATTTAACAATTTAACGTTGCTGGACTGAGTTAAATTTTAAAAAGAGAATAGTGTTCTCACAAGTTGTGCTGTAAAATAAAGTTTAATGAGTTGTCATTTGTGCTAAACTTGTTTTCATACATAGCCCTGCACTTGGATAAAAGTAAAAGCAACTGGCATTAGTGGCATTTGTATAATAAAAGGAAAAGCTACCGGGAAGTAATGTCATCATAGGTAAGTTTTCAAACTTGTTTCATTTTATGTAACGTATAAATGTAATGTAAATACATAAGTCACAGAAAATAGTTCTTTACAAATAAAACACTTTAAAATAAAAAAGATTCATATAATGTTAGGGTTTAAATAAGAATTTGTATTTCTTGAAGTTTGTGTGAGTCTCAAAATTAACTCTCAGCACAAGCACAGTCTAGTGAGTCATTCGAACAAAATCGCATGGTTATAAACGGTTCTCCATCTCTTTCATTGACTAAATATTATCAAATTAGAGTTTAATAGAAAATAAAAGCTTTTAAAAGTTTTTGTAAATGTTAAATGTATAAATTAGACCACGAGATATAATCATTTATTTAAAGTATAAATGAGTAAAAATAGCCATTTCATAAAGCCATTGTTGTTTAATTAAATATAGTTACTTTTTCCGTGCTCATTAATTGCCAATGATTGTGTCTGCGCATTTATTTGGTGCAGCTAGCTGTACGTGGAGTGCTGTGTGTATTCAATTTGCAATTTTACATTTGGCAACCTGTTATGCTGTGTTGGAATTGGAATCTACACTCCTCCTCCACTCTAGTGTCAAGAAAAGATGTGTCTACCATTCAAACTGCTTTTCTAATTGCTTGATTAATTTTAAACCTAGCAAGAAGTACAGTTAATTACAAAATTGATGTATCATGCGTTTAGTTAACACTTAAGTAACTTGTTTTCTTAAATTCCCATTAAAAAATTAATATGCTCTTAGATTTATGGGCTATTGTGATTTTTCTGAGCATTTATCGGGTGCTTTAGACCTTTGAACTTTATTTAGCTAATGAGTTCTGCAAATTATCAGCAAATTGTTAATATAATTATAGCTGAATGACGTCTATATATTTAATAGAGTGACATCAAAGAAATGACAGAGAGTAGTGAGAGTGGCCATTGATGTCAGTACGTACGTACAACCGATTTTCTTAAAAGTTGATCAGAGATGGATTAATTAAGATGGAAAAAGATGGCGAATGACGAATTGTAGTA